>JAXGGA010015044.1:0-30307 GCA_038373865.1 Uloborus plumipes
AAAAATTAATACTAAAATCTTTGATAACGGACTTGACAAAGAATAAAAATACGCACCTGGAAAAAATTTTGTGCGAAACGCCACAGCAATACTTCTCGACTCAGGGAAACAAAATGGTACAAAATAGTTACGTCACTAATTTGTTAAGTTAACTGAATACGTGTTACCATCTTTTGACTCCAATAAATACCTTTTTTAGCTAAAATAATCTTAGGGTAACGGACTTGACAAGAACTTCCGGACAAAATATATTCATACATTTCTTATTGAAATAAAATTACAATTGTCAAGATTTATCATGAATACCATATACTAATAGTCAATATATAAAAATAATATGTCGCATTTACTTTTTTTGACCATTAAATATAGGAAAAAAATAGTTGAACTTGCGAAAATTGGAAATGGACAAGCGTTTTTGCCTTGATTCTCATTTTTAAAGACTAGTATAAAAATAAATAAATACATTTCAATAATTTGTTGAGTGATAGAATTTTTTTGGGGGTATTTCTTGCAGAAAATAATTATTCGCATTGAATTTAAAATATAAGTTATGCTTCAAAATCGTCTTTTTAACCTCCGGACAGCAAATGTAAGCAAATTTTGAAAATGACCCATGTAGCATTAAGTTCCGTAAATCACTTAAACCCAGTTTGTGAAAGGGCGGGGAAACTACTTAAAAAGAAAAAAGTACCATTTAAAAAACAATATAATGCAATGTTATTTAAATGTACATGTAATATGTTCACTAATACATTTCATTTTAATAAATTGGAATTGGTTTAGAGGCGCTTTGCATTTATTTTCTATTAGGCACCTTACCCCAAAGATATCAGTCATCCGAAACGCAAACGTTTTGCAATTATTAATTTTTGCAGATTAAAATTTGCTTTTCAAAGCAAAATTTATTTATTTTACCAATTGCAAAAGTCCATAGTTTATTGATAAATTAATGGGTTAAAAATAAAACAAATGTGCTATTTAAAGTTCAAAACTACGGCGTCGTCCCCCAATCCCCCCTATATTCGGTTAGTAGTGGATTTAGGGTTAACAGGGACGTATATACCCCTCCCAAAGGGAGAAAAATAATTTGACTATACTATTAGCAATTTTTTAATTTATTTTTTCATTACATAAGTCTAAATTTCGAATCTATTTCTTTAAAAAAAAACACTCATAAAGAACATTTGAAGTAAATATTCAATTCTGCGGTCAGTGTAAAGGAAAGCTTAAATCGTATAAGCATCGAATTCAAGGCACATAATATCACGGTTCGTTCATTAATTATTTTCTGATAGAAAAAAAATGATGATTCTGCTTCAATCACCTCTCGTTTTAATCATTGTGACAATATTTAAACCGTGCATTATTATAACATTTTGGTGAAAGTATAAAAGATTTTGTAGTTAATTGGCTTAAATTGTTAAGAAAGATATCTTACCACCACATTCAAAGTAATTTAGTAATTAATATTACTACTTTAAAGTACATATCAATCGGTACATTAATTTTAAATACTTTAACTTATATTAAATGACGTAATCTCTCATCATAGCTCTCGTAAAATATTTCAAAGGAATCTCATTTCAACTTTTATTTAATAGACAATTATATGAGGAGCTTTTTGATTTTCAGCGCCCCTCTCAAAAACTTTCTCTATCCGCCTTTAGCTGGAAAGATTTTTTTTTTTTTTTTTTTTGAAATTCCAAATTAGCCAGAGTGAGAAAGGTTGGCAATCAGAATTAAACAATTGCATGAAACATTTCAAGTTGGTCAAATAAAATGTTCATGCTCCGTATTGCAGTAAAAATTCGTAAATTGAGCCCAAATTGCATTTTTTTTCTTCTTTGCAAATATATTAATTTTTAATAACTTTTTTTAAAACAGCCAAAGTTTAAAAAAAACGTATTCAACGGGGTGAAATACTATGATATAAAACACATCACAGTCTTTTAAAAGCTTCATGCGCACGGAGGATTTAACCAAAATTTGAATATTTATTCCAAAAATAGTACTTTTTCATCATGAATGAAAACATTTATCTTAACTTTTGAAATCTACTACGAGTAGAAAAGTTGCATCGTACGATCAAAAACGATGCATTCAAAAAATACTGGCTCGTCATTTAAGGGGGCTCAAAGAGTCAATCCGTCCTCTCTCACAGGCTTTGAAAATTAATGTTTTTGCATATAAGTGAGCGAGATTTTTTTTCCCGTAACCCGTCTAAGTGATTTGTATTTCTATGAGAGAAAAGATGTCACTTGAGTTCAAATTTTAAAAAAAATCATCTAAACACACTTTTAGAAGAGCAAATGCTCCATAATGTCTTAGCCTTACTCAAAATAGATTGGGCATGTTACCGTTCCATCTGACAAATCCTAAATTATTTGTTCCAAATCCAAATTTAATACAATTCATACATTTGTCTTGATAGTTCAATTTTTGTAGAGTATGATAGAACAAAATATAAACACTGGATTTTAATAAGGAGAGATACTGTCCGTTCGTGAAGGCCGCGCCTGTGGTACTCGCGAACAGTTCCACTTAAAAAAGGGTGGATGGGTTGTGGGCAATAACTTTCCGAAGCTTTCAATTTGAAACTTTTTAATTGCAAGCAACAGTTGCTATATCCTTTTGGCACATTTAACTACACTAAATATGTGAAAATTTGCATCGTTCCACGTTGTTTGATACAGCTCAAACTTCTTTTTATTATTCTTTCCCTTATGCTTACCTAACACCCCTATTTTGGTAAGATCAGAGAAGACCTGATGCATGCGTAAATGCGCGGAAGTTTTACATAAGATCAGACAGTAACGATTGTTAGAAGTATCTTTAAATCGTCTACTATGTTAGCTCGTTAGCAGTAGTGCATTTGTCTATTGCACGCACTGCCTTGTTGCATCCTCATCAAAAACTTGACCAGGTGACCAAATGTCCCAGTTTAGAATCAGCACCTATCGGAAAAGCCATACAAAATTCTGAAAATCTTTCAATAATTGCCTATTCACCAATTCGGAGAAGGCTTGCTTTCGTCCGAGGTAAAAAAATTTCATTATAAGTACTGATCAGAAGTATTTATGGAATTCACATCAAGTAATTTCTATCAGAATCTTTCCAAGTGACCTTTCAGCATTCAAATTAGAGTCCGTCGTGCATTTTCGACAGCTCGCAACAGCTCATAGAACACTAAGCTTGTATGCTGGGAAAGAAAATCCATCTGAAAAATTAATTATATTGGCAACATTGAGAGTATAACCCTTCTATAAGGTTTGACATAAAAAGAAAGTGGGGTAGCACCGAAAATCTTCGGCGCATTTGGAATATTGTTTATCAATCAAGATACCTTACGAGTTTTTTGAATGTTCAATCCTGTCATACGAACGAACACTTCTTTGCATATCAAGAAAATATTATACTGGCAATAACCGGATATGTAAAAGCACACTGCAACTGGCCCTTAAAACTTTTAGCAAGAGATTAAATAAAAATCTAAAGAGTGGGAGAAAATTCGTTATTCCGATCCTCAACTTGGATACAAATGACTGGGCAAGTCTTCTTGACTAGCAAGAAATTGAAAAATATGAGCCACGTATTAGTAAACGTATCGTAGATTCTGAAATTTGATACACGAAGTCACAACAGGGATGCGTAGCTAATGTTTCTATTTCAAACTTCCCGTGTCATATTCAAGGAGGAAGGAACGACGACATAGCTTCATCTTAACCAAGATTCAGTTATGAAAAAATATGAATACTTTTGATACAAAATCATTTTCTACTCAATGTTCCCCACAAATTTTTGTTTGAGTCAAAGTTTGCTCTCACTCTCTCTTTCTTTTTTTTTTTTTTTTTTTTCAATTTTATTTTACTGAAAAGTGATTTAGTTGTGAAATGTTGTTTACTGATATAAACAACGCAAAAAGTGTTTACATTTTTAGTGCTCTTACCTAACCTATATTAATCTGAAATATAAATAACAACGTTTATGTTTCTTATATTTTAGACCGTGACCTGTCGGACATTCACATTTTTGTATACATTTACCAAAACAAATTGAAATACTAGGCTATTTTTATTTTTTTATTCAAGTTTAAAGAACGTATTATCGTGCATATTAAATGCCGCCTGACCAGTCAATGAAGGATTCGACGTTGAGGTTTCAGGCTTCTTTTAATACTATACTAGCTGCTTGGCCCGGCGTTGTACGGGCTTCCTCAGAAATAAAAGCGATGTCAGATAGCGCACGCTTAACACGCTTCCTAAATGAAAAATGAAAAATTTACGGTATAATTTGCCATTAGAATAACGACACCAAATTGCTCATTCTTGCTCTAAAATTAACAATAAAATTCTAAATGGATTTTTTGTTTCCGGATTTATATATAAATAGGGGAAAAAATTCCTACTAAAAGCAATTATTTCCGTACTGCTCATTTTTCTTATAAAAGTAACAATAACATTCTAAGCGGAAAAAGTTGTTTTAGAATTTGGATGGCAGCCAAAATAATTGTTTGCTAAAAATGATTACGTATTAGAATTTTATTCATTAACACATACCGTAAAATGGGGTGTATAGGAACAGCGGGGTCAATCGGAACAAAACTTCCCGACCGTACAAAGAAATTCCCCATAAATATACTATTGGGTATTTTTTGCCATCAATTATTTTTTTAGAAAGGCAAGATCATAGGGAAGTTGGAAAAAATTACTTTTGTCAATCTGGAAACGCTACTGGCTTCCAAGGAGAGCTGCACGTGGAATGCTAGAAAACATCACATTTTCATAGACTGCAAAACTTCATATGCAAGAACAAACCTTCTTATATTTTAAACCTAAGAGTGGTATGTTTCAATTATACATGTATCTGAACAACAGAATACCACATTAGAATTTACATTTTTTATTAATTGTGTCATAAAAATGAAAAATTCTGAAAAATGCCAAAGGAAAAAAAATGCGGGTTGAATCGGAACACTTTGTTCTGTTTTTCCAATTCAAACTTATTTTAAGGAAACTGTTTGAAAAATCAAGATTCTAACCCCATTCTTCTAATCAAGACAAGGATAAGGATTTATTACTGTTTATCCCTTTTCGTGAGCAACTAGATCTTAGAATGACAAAAAGTTGCAGATTTCAAAAGATTTTTTATCCAAGAGACTTCTTTTTACTTAAAACAAGAGTGGGAAAGTCATATAGACTTATATAGCAAAATAGGGCATTTTAATGCCCTATAAGATCATATAGTATATAAGTTCCCCATATTTACGTAAGTGGGGAATGTTACGAAAATAAGGATGAAAGGAATAATTTCATACACTTTAATTCACAGAATGTTCCAAAAGATGTTTTATAACGTTTGAGTCTATGACTTTAAGATTGATTAAAGTTATAGCTATTTCACTGGCTATAAACTTTCATTTCATTATTAGTTAATTTGGCCTTATAGTTTTTTTCCAGCATCTTCTTTACGTGCAATACAGAGACCTATTGTTAAAGCAATAATACTTAAATGTTTAATATATTTTTCAGTAGTTTATATTGAATATGATCCTTGTTTTCCGACTTTCCATTTCATAACCATCTACACTGTTTTACATCAATATTACTGCTGTTTCTTTCCTGCCCTCATATTTTTATCCGAGGCTCTTGTATTTTTGCGTTTACTTTGCAAACTTTGAAATTTATGTGCAGCATGAAGATTTTATCTCACTAACTTGAAATTCTACATTCAGTTATTTTATTATAATATACATTTTTTTTTCACCCTGGTCGATTTGGAATTTGGAACTAAGCTTTATTCGTGCACATTTTTCTCTATCCTAATGACTATCTGTATTAATAAAAATCATATAAACGAACAGCGGGGGGAATAGGAACAGCGGGCCTTAGTAAATGCTTGTAGACTTAGTACCCTTGTAGACTTAGTAAATGCTAGGTATGTGCATAATATACTTAATTTTCTCCTATGCAGTTTTATATTTCATTCACTTGAATTCAAAATGTAATTTTTACTGTGTACAATAGTTTGCTTGTGTACCTTGGCTCAATTTATAGGTTATTTGGTTGAATTCGTATTTCCATTAATTCATTTTAAATGAATCCTCTATTAGTCCGAATGAGTACGGCTCTACTCTACCTTTATTAGCGATCAATTTTTTTTTTCTATATCTAAAATGTTGCGAGTCATGTACTATTCTTAACCATTTCGGAGTCTTTAACAAACGCTATCCACACAGATTTGCAATTTTAAGCAAGTACGGTTTTAATATAATGTGTTAATAATGAATTCAAATAAATCATTATTCGTTTTGTCGTCAATTCTATTGATTTTTCTATTCATTTTGAACACGTGGCAGTCCAGTTCTAGATGTGCAATAATATTTTAGATCCGCTTATTTGTGTAAATGCTTTGCTGATTTGAATTCAAGGAAAAAGTGCGCAGTCCAACACAGTATTTTAAGACCTGATGAATTTTTAAATGCCCAGAAATCTCCGAATGCATTTCCGGAGCTGGCCCAATTCTAAATTTTGTATACTTCCAGGTAAATATTAAAAATCCTTATCATCGGATAAATCCGAATGATTTGAATGCATGGTTGCCAAAAAAGAAAAAAAAAAGAGTCTTAATGCAGTTGGTTGTGTAGGATTGATAAGTATTCTTTATTTGGAGAGCAGCAAGGCAGAGATCGGAGCAAAGAGCATAATGCTTTACTGGAAAAAGCAAATCCAATAAGAATTCGAAATATATGAAAGAATTTTTCTCCGATCCCGGCTCTCCTAGGGGAACGAGCCCGTTCTCGGTAGCGCACATAACTACTATTACTTAACTGTGTTTGTCATAGAGAATGTGCGAGCAAGAGCTCATCGGTAGCGTTTTCTTTGTTTAGCTCTGCCGTTGCTGGCTTGACCCCAGAAAAGAGCCCACCAATCAAAGCACAAAATCAGGGCCTTAATCCTCTTCTATCGTAAACACAAGCGGGTCTCGAATTTCCCGGAGACGCACGTCGGCTCGCCCGTCTTTTTGCTCGCCGAAAATGTTGATTAAACGCCGCAAGCTGCTTCCGAGTCCCCATCAATAATGCACCCCGTATCTGGCTCATCCATATTAGATGAACTCTTGGCTGCTCGCCTTCCTTCCGCATCGCCAAGATCGGCTCATGCGCCGACTCCCCCCACTCCGATTCCCCCCTCCCCCCCCCCCCCCACTCATGCAGAGTAGGCTCTGTGTGCTGCAGCGCCGTATTGTTCATTTTACATTTAAAGATATATCCAAAATTAGAGTGAAAGTCTGCCTACAATATAGCACATTTAATGTGTAATATATTTATATTTCTGGGGATGCACCGTCCCTATTTTTTTTTTCATTACATCAAGAAGTAATATACAGTAGCACGGATGCATCTCTAGGAATATAAATATTTGCATTAATGATACTTTCGTTTTTAATCCTAATTACATCTATGAATGTAAGTTGAATAACGTACATGTTTTTTACTGAAGATCTACAATGCTACTCGGACTGAGCAAAAGGCAATGTTTCCAATATTTATACTTTCATTTATTTTTATTTACTTTTTTTATCTATTTTTGTAGCGTGAAAATTTTTTCTGTCATAGAGTCGTAAGGAGTGAGTCCTTTACTTTGGTTTTACGCCAAAAAATAAGTGAGAAAACTTGTAAAACAAACCCTTACGGAATAAGGAGTTTTTGATGGTTTTTGTAAATATTTTATGTGAGAATAAATACCCCTTGAATTTCCCAGCTTGTTCCAAATGCTAATACTTTTGCACTTTGTACTTATATTCACTCAGAAGAATAATAACACTTACTATAAAGCTCCCTTCCATTCCAAATAAAATTAATAACAATCAAACTGTCGAAAACTGAAAATTATCAAAAAGGGATAAGGGATGGAGGGAAACGGAAGTCATTCAGGGGGTCAGTCTGCATAAGAATCGGGAAGAATTATGTGAGAAGCATTGGGTGTAACTAAAACTGAAGAAGAGTGATGTCTGGTTTTGAAAAAGATGTTGATCACTTAATTATTATTTTGTAAGATTATGGGGAAAAAAACAGTATTGTTCAGCTAAAAAATTTTGTACAGGCCTAAAAATCGATGTCTTTACTTAGAGGTCTTTCTAATGGAATATCTTCCATTCCACTGAATTTCACTGAATGGATATTTGTTGGTGGAAATTTGCGTTGATTTTTCAATCACTTAAAGCGGAGTTTCCCAAAGTGTGGTCAGTGCACACCTGGGGTCCGTGAGCTCATGCCAGGGGGTCCGTGGTGCTGTCCTGCTGAAACATAAAAAATAACCTTAAAATCTGAAATTGAAGGGCTTGGGAGATGAAGGGGTTATAGGACAAAGCAGAAATTGGGAGTAATTAAAGTTCATATTTTATTGCTGCAGTTGTTGCAGCTTTTTTGTTTTCTGGTTTTGTCGTTATTGTGCGTATGAAATTGGTCTAATGAGATCTACTTTTTGATGTACCAAGTTTTATTTGCTTACCTGTATCCATTGCTTAGCATTGTCTACACTGTTCATTTTTCAAAATGTAACATAGCCCCTTCATCCTCCAAGCCCTTCCATTCAAAACGAAAGCACATTTATATCGAGTCAAGAAGTTCTTGTTTGCGTACACACAAGGGGGCAGCAACCCAAACTCCCCTCCAGAACTCTCGATTTTAACACATATTTCCAAACCATAAATAGTATTTCGTTTTGTATAATATATTGCAGTATGGTATAGCCAGGCCGGACTAACGCTCCGTCAGTCCGTGCCCCTGCACGGAGTGAAAAATATTGAGGGGCGCAAAAGTAGTAGGAAAATCCTTAAAGAAAAATTCTAGAAAACAATAAAACTAAATTTTTCGTTACTAATGACAACAATTCTTTAAAAAAAACTCCACTGCAACTCGAATGATGCTTCGGGCGCCTGCGTCAGCGGCTCGGCCGTGGCATCATGTGCGGACGCAAACCATCTAGTATTTCTCCCTCTTCTCGCCTAAATGAAAATTTTCAATTAGCGATTATGTGTTGCTGATGCGAGATGCCTTATCTAGAGAAAGTAGTTTCTTTATTCCGCTAGCTTAGAGAAGGGGGTGGGGGGAGTGTAAGAATAGACCATCTTGCTTGAAATTTTAACATTAACCCATTAAACGCCGCTATATGAAATACATAAAAAATCAAAAAAGAATTTACTTTTTTCATGAAAGGCATATATCTCTAGTACAGCGCAGTTGAAATTTTCAAAAAATCTTTAACTGATTAGAAATTATAGGCTGTTCCCATAATGGGAGCTTTGGCGCTTTTGAGGGGGAAAACCATCCGATGTCTTAGCTGCGTTTCTACCGCGTTCGGTTCCGTTTCTACTCCTTTTTCCTACTACGTTTTAAAAGAACCGCGTCTTAAATATTATACATTCGTATACTTTTATGTCCATAACAAAAATCCATGCATATATATGTATATATGTGTATAATCTTTTCCAAAATAGGAGATATATTTCATTTACATTGCGCATGAAAAAATAAATACTAAAAGTAAATGAACTATGGATGAAAGCAAAAAAGAAAAACTATAACATAGAAAAAAAGCTAAGCCAATCCTTAAATCAATCTTTAGATTTTTTAATGAAAATGTGAAGTAGAATTTTGATGCAGCATTCGACGCATTTTTTACATTTAGTTCGAGTGTTCTTTTGACAAAATTTATACCGAGATTGTTTTTCAGCGCTTATAATGAAATGGTTTACTCCACCAAAATGTACAGTTGCGTTTACCGGTCCGCAAGGTCCTAACTGGGGAATTGATATTGCCTTATTTTGAACTTTTCATTAGAACTTTAGCAATTATTTTAAAAATATTAGTTGTTTCATTTCGCCCTTGAGCTCTTTATGAATTCTAAAGGCTGTGTTACATCAACCATATTTAGTGTATTAGTAAAAAAAGGCCACCAATAATTTCTTTCCTTTGAAACGAGACCTGTATGTACTGAGAAATTGATCTAAGAGATCAACACCTCCCACATATTTATTGTATGATACAATTAGATGGGGTTGAAGCAAATCAATTTTTTTTTTCTTTTGAAGCCCATCTTTTGACTAGTCCCAACGGAGCTTCCGTTTCAAAATTCAATGCTAAGCACACTATTTTATTATCCTTCCATTTTACGACACTTAAGTTTTCAGTTTGAAAGGTTTTTTTTTTTTTTTTTTTTTTCTTGTAAATGAAGATATCGAAATATGAAAGCTGAATCCGCCAAAAAGAGTAATTCGCGTAGAAAGCAAAAATATGATACTGTTCTCAGTCTAACTATCTTGAGAATAGTGCTAACATTCACAAAACATAGTTCAACAAATATTTTTTCGAAAAACCCAGAAAGGAGTACACGTGTCTCGTGACGTAGATTACCTTTTTGTGCCTAGCAGCATTCCTTTCTTCATTGTAAGCGCGCGTACACAAAAGGCTAGTCCGTCCACGCCAAAGCTCCCTTTCTGGGAACAAAAAGTTTGAGGGATTCTGGCATGCCTTTAAATGAATCGTTTCATTCCGGTTTTTTCATATGTTGTTTGTTGGAATATCTGCTTTAGATATGCAGAGCACTTGAAAAAATTTAAAAATCCATTGATTTAGTTTTTTCAGTTTTTTATATTTTCGTAAAAAACGCAAAGTTCCATTATTTGGAAAAATGCGGAAAATTATATAAAATTCATAGATTTCACTGAATTTTTTTTATGATGTACTTCAATTTGTTGAAATTCCCATGGAATGTGTTTTTTATGAATTACTCCAATTTCTTCAGAGAAAAAAAAATAAAAGTAGATGTTCCCGCAATGGGAGCTTTGGCGCTTAATAGGTTAATACGCTTGTTTTTAATTGACATTTGAAATTTTAAAATCTTTATAATATACCGTCGTACGCAGGTGATTAGTCACAATTTTCATTAGGCAAAATTTTTTTTACGAAGGGGTGTGGGGCACTGAAGTTGGAATATTTATGGTGTAAAAGTGTTCCAAGAGCTTTGCCCGACATTTCTCACAGATAATTGCGCCCTTCAACCTTCCTTTGGAGGGAAAAGCGCCCTTTGCTTTTTCAAGAAACAAACGGGCGCCCTCATTGCCTTTTCAAATGAAAATTCAAATAAATAAATAGAAAAGTAATTAGATCAGTCACATGACAAAATTTGAATTTTTACGTGAAGTTTTATCATTATTATGATTGTCTTTAATTGACATTTGCCCTTTAAAAATCTTCTTAAAACTCTGTCAAATACGCAGCCAGAAGATTGGTAAATCCACTAATTGAATGAACAGGTAAATAAATACGCCCCTTGAAAAAATTTGAATTTCTTACGTGAAGCTTTAACATTAGTGCTTTACCATTAGTAAGTTTGCCTTTAATCGACATGTGTCATTTAAAAAACTTCATAAAACAGTCACACATGCACAAAGTATTGGTATAATAGTTTTTTTGAGCAGACATTTCTTTTTGTTGTTTGTGTGTGTGGGGGGGGGCGTGACCACAATTGCGTCGAACTGCAAAGATCTTGAGGTGATTCGAAAAGATGGTGAATCATCTGATATAAACAGTGCTAAACTTTGCGATGAAATATCAGTAGTATGTTCTCTAATCGAAAAAAATCTATCACCGTTAGAAACTGAATTTCATTACAAAAATGAATTTCCCTCCAAATTTGAGCATTTTTCTAAGAATTCTATTTACTCTGCCGATCAATGTTGCTACTAGAGCGTATTTTTTCCAAGCTAAAAATAATAAAGAGCTATTTGAGAATAACAATAACTCAATCTATAACTAACAATTGAAAGAGCAAGTGGATAAAGGTGATATGTTACAATTTTGGAAAAACATACTTTTTACCATGGATGAAGGTGTTAAGGTAATTTTTTTTTTTTTTTAAGATTTTTCTAGAAATTCAAAATATTGTCACATACTAGCTGCGTAGCCTGGCGTTGCACGGGCTGTAATGTAGTGAAGGCAGTTTGAGAAAACTACTCGCCACCAAGGCGGCTCGCCTTTAAAGAAATGAGGAAAGTTTAAACAGTTTACTCGCCGTCAAGGCGGCTCGCCTTTACAGTAGCGAGGAAAGTTTCAATTCACTACTCGCCGCCAAGGCGGCTCGCCTTTAAAGTACCAAGGAAAAGTTTAATAAACTACTCCCCGCTAAAGCGGCTCACTAAAAAGCTTTCCTGCATCAAAGAATCAATCGAATTATGTGCACATACTTCCTCAAAAATAAAGACGATGTCAAGTAGCGCATACTTAGCACTCTCCCTAAATAACAAATAAAATTCCTTTCCAAAAACAATTATTTCCAAACCGCTTTCTTCCTGTAAAATTAATTGCAAAATTCTAAACGAAAAAGTTCTTTTAATATTTGGATCGCAGCCAGAAAAAGTCCATTCTAAAAACAGCAATTGCAATTTTATTTAAAAACACATTTTCAAAATGGTACCAGAGAAAAAATATGTCATTAATAATTAGAATAAAAACAATTGTTAGAATTTTGTTATAACACGTATTCAAAATGACAATGGAAAAAAATAACACTCTTTCATTTTAAAAAGTTCAAATTAATTAACGTTTTAATTTAGGGCCGAATTCAAGTGAAACACCATTGCAATCGCTTCGAGGCGTTTGCATATTGCAACCGCTACTGTAAGTCGAATTCAAGTGAATTCGTTCCACTTGAATCCAAATTTAGGAATTTGCGATTGCATTGGTGAGTTGCGATCGTCCGTGTTTCACTTGAATTACTGCCTTAAAATCGCAACGGAAAGAAATGAATATCTTGGAACTTTAAATAGTTCAATAATTTAATTAACGTTTTAATTCAAAATGGCAACGGTAAGAAAAAATGTCTTGGAAGTTTAATCATTTATTAGGCTTAATCGCTTTAAATTTGACTACTTATTAATTGATATCTTCGCTAATTAAAATCGTATAATTATATAGATTGAAACTAATGAAGCTTGAAAAATTACCTATCTATCGGTACCTGGTTCGACTTTCAGTTCATTGGCGTTCAGGAGAAAGAAGCGTGACATAGAAAGATAGTTAGAAAGAAAGATAGTTAGAAAGAAAGATAGTTAGAAAGATACTCAGTTTTTAATATAAGTAGATTACCTTTATTCACTTACCCCTTCAATTGTGTTTGTGAGTTAACACAATTGAACACGCACTAATTTGAATTTGTGTAAATCGGCGAAATTCAAAAGTCACATATCACCTTTATCCACTTGCCCCTTCAATTATCAGACTTGGCTGTATTGGGAATTGAGCGTGAACTCATGAACAGTTTAGACTTTTCTCAATTGAGGAATTTTCCGAACTGAAAGTTCGCGTAAGAAAGAATTTGATTTGTGCCTGTTTTTTAAATGAAAATTGTCTGATTTGTCATCTATTTTTTAAATGAAATATTTTAAGTAAAAAGTATGTTGAGTATTTGTATTAATTCCTAAAGTACTTTTTTCGGCCTTATTTTGAAAATTGAATTTTCTAATGCTCTTTTTGTGGTACACCATAATAGAACCCATTTTACTTAAGGGCAATTCCATCGTTACAGACGTAACAATCGCAGACTTTGAACACAAATAATTCTGGTTTGGGCTGATGAAAGTCTTCAATTTTTTTTCCTGTAGTGTAACTTGATGATGTTTATGCTACATTAAATTTGCGTGCAGATTGCTTAATTACAAAAAAATACAGAAATTAAAAACTGCCTGTTACAGACGTAATTCACAAAACAGCAAAAACTCGACTATGTCATATAACTTACAACATTCCTCTGAATTATACGGAAATTTTGAACTTTTTTTTCTTAATACGTATTCTAAAGACTTCAAGCTTTCTAAAACCATAAAGATTGTGTGGATTTTGACTGCCGAATTTGTGAAAAAATTTCGTAAACTTGTTACAGACGAAACAAAGTGGTGTTACAGACGTAACATCTCTGATTTGAAAGTAGAAAACAGTATTTTAAAGCAGGAATAAACAAAGATTTTTGTGCTAAAACAATACAGTAGCATTAATTAACACATTATTTGAATATTTTAAGTTATACTGTAACAGTTTTAGAAAATTTGGGTAAGTCTGAGGGAGTTGAGAGCATATGCCGATATGTCAATATGTAACAATAAATTAATGCATCTTAAGACAATTATTTCCAAGAAAGATTGACACAAGAAAAGTTTAGAAGGGCCTTCACACAAATTTATTTATTTGTATTCTTAAAATTAATGCATAATGGGGCTGCTACATAAAAAAATCGGGAAAAGTAAATTCCTCCCTGGAATCAGTGATTGGTCTTAGGAGAACTTAAAAATTTGAAAATGTTGGATGATATAGCATAATACTAGTACCAAACTAAAATTTAACCTTCTTGGTGACAGTTGGTCAATTTTGATTTTTTTTTTTTTTTCTGAATGCAAAAATGTGTCCTTTTTTGTCCGACCTTCTCGAAATTCGAACGGCATTTTCGTATTCTGTTCGAAAACAATGCATTTCGCGGGCTTTTGGCAAATTCGCGATGTTAGCCCACCGTTCTTCCAATTTTGGCATCAGCTTTAAAACATTTTCCTGGGGCATATAAATAATTTTAACTTTTTCTGCAATGGAGTTTGCACACTGAAAAAAGGAAAGAGCGTCGTTGACAAATGCTGTTCTAGATCTCACTCTCTGCCAAACCTGGTGCTTGACCATACCCCCAACTCCATCCACAGCTTCCTTTCCATGTGACGTAGCAAAAAAATGCCAGTTGAGGTATAAATTATAATCAGTTATACCATATGTGTATTTTATTAATCTTAAGAAATAAATTTCAATTACATGCCGACATAATTAAAAATTTCAAAATCAGAATACCAGAAACTTTAGTACTCGTACCATATTATGCTATATACATGTATTGCTCATCCTGTGCTTTTTACCTTTTTAATTGGAAATTTACTTTTGCTACGGACGTAACATAGAGCCATTTGTTATGTCCAAAATGTTACGTCTGTAACAGCATTAATTTAAAAACTAAATCAGTTGCAATATTTTTAACTATGGTGGGCAATTACTCTAAGAATTTGCCAAAAGGACCATTAAGGGTTTTTTTTATTTTGATTTTTTAGGACGTAATGACAACTTTTGCTTCTTTTTTGTTACAGACGTAACATCAAACTTCTTTTTTTCAAACCTCAATTACACCATTTAGATCAATTCAAAAGAAATTAATGAATGCATATTATTGTAGTACCGTCTTAGTAGTTAAAATTGTGCTACAAGTAGTTATTTTTGTTTTTATTTTTAGATGAAAAATATGCATTTGAAAATGTGTTCTTTTTTCTGATTTTTACAAGTTCGTGAATATCGAACTTCCAACTAAGAAAACAAGTATTATTCTAACTCTCACCAAAAAACCAATGCAAGATTCTTAAAATATACATCTTAAGCTTTTAAATGATGTATAACATAGCAACATAACTTCAATATGAATTTTTGACCAATTGGTTTCACTTTTCATGGAATGGCCCTTAAGTAAGTCTTTTCACGATTTTTGAAAAATATAAAGTTCATAGCTAAAATAATTGGTTTAATATTTTAAACTTAAAGAATCCTATATATCATTTCACATTCAATAATATTGCTTTAGTCTTTATGTCGTAAGTGTATGTATGTTGTTAGTAGCAAAAACGAAAGGCACTCCATGTTACATGCTTCTTCTAATTCCCTCGCGCGTTTCCATTGCATTGGGGGGATGGGCAAGCCCTCATGTGCAACGAAGTCCCCCCCCCAAAAAAAAGAGCGAATTACCACTTAAAAAACCCCTGCTAAACATTTCAAACCCTCTAAACATTTAATTTTTCCCGTCGGTTGATTCGGAAAATTTGATTGATTATAAATAAAATTAAATACGTAAAGTTTCGCACTCCATTTTTAAAGTTCAGGGATAACATTGTTCCTGATAGTGCCATATGAATATCAGTTGTTAGGGTTATCTTTTAATATTCCATTCAATTTTACACCTGTATGAGCTATTTGTTTCGCTTTTTCTCTGTACACTTTCATACAACATGTAATAGTAGGGATTGCAGAAAATTACCTTTAGTTACTGTTAATAAAATTATACATCATAGTTTCTTGGTGAGGGAAAACTTTTTAAATAATATTAAAAAATATTTTTTCCGCCGATTAATCGGCAACATTTTGCCGATTATTAATAATCGGTGCATCACTAATATATGTATATATAAATATATATATATATATATATATATATATATATATATATATATATATATATATATATATATATATATATATATATATATACACTGAAGTGACAAAAGTCATGGGATACCTCTTAATATCGTGTCGGCCCTCCTTTTGCCCGGCGAAGTGCAACAACTCGACGTGGCATGGACTCAACAAGTCGTTGGAAGTCTTCTGCAGGAATATTGAGCCATGCTGTCTCAATAGACGTCCATAATTGTGAAAGCGTTGATGGGGCAGGATTTTGGGCACGAACAGACCTCTCGATGGTGTCCCATAAATGCTCAATGGGATTCATGTCGGGCGATCTAGGTGGCCAAATCATTCGTTGGAATTGTCCAGAATTTTCTTCAAACCAATTGAGAACAGTTGTGGCCCGGTGACATGGCGCATTGTCATCCATAAAAATCCCATCGTTGTTTGGGTACATGAAGTCCATGAATGGCTGCAAGTGATCTCCAAGTAGCTGCACATAAGCATTTCCAGTCAATGTTCGGTCCAGTCGCACTAGAGGACCAAGTCCATGCCATGAAAAAACAGCCCACACCATTACGGAGCCACCACCAGCTTGAACAGTGCCTTGCTGACAGTTTGGGTCCATGGCTTCGTGGGGTCTGCGCCACACTCGAACCCTACCATCGGCTCTTACCAGCTGAAATCGTGACTCATCGGACCAGGCCACGGTTTTCCATTCATCTAGGGACCAACCGATATGCTCACGTGCCCACGAGAGTCGCTGCAAGCGATGTCGTTCTGTCAGTAAAGGCACTCGAGTCGGTCTTCTGCTGGAATAGCCCAAGAAATCCAAATTTCTCCGCACAGTTCTAGCAGACACGTCCATTGTACGTCCCACATTGATTTCTACGGTGATTTGACGCAGTGTTGCTTGTCTGTTAGAATTTACGACTCTTTGCAGACGTCGCCGGTCTCGATCTTTAAGTGCAGACGGTCGACCACTGCGTTGTCCATGGTGGGATGTTATGCCTGAAATTTTATACTCTCGGCACACTCTTGACACAGTGGATCTGGGAATGTTGAATTCTCTAACGATTTCCGAAATGGCATGACCCATGCGTCTAGCTCCAACTAACATTCCGCGTTCAAAGTCTGTTAATTCACGTCGTGCGGTCATCATCACTTTAAAACCTCTTCACATGAATAACTTGAACAGAAATGAAAGCTCTGTAAAAGCACTGCGCATTTATACCTGTTCTATGCGATGCTACTGCCATCTGAAAATTTGCATATTGCTATCCCATGACTTTTGTCACTTCAGTGTATATACTAGTTGACCCGGCAAACGTTGTTTTCCCATATAAATAATTTCCTAGTAATTTCTAGTGTTGACAAAAAATAGCTTACTTATTGTAAGTATGTATGTATGTATGTATGGTAGAATGTGTATATTGTATGTATGTAAGAATGTGGTATATGCGTGAAATAAGCATGGAGCGCTGTGAACGATGCGGGAATATAAAAATAACAAAAGGCAAACATTATTTTTAAGTTATTATAATTTATTCCTTAAAATTATATATCATTAATTAAACAATTAGGACAGTAACACTATTAAACAATATCAATCTCTTAATGCTATAGCATGAACAATTTTTTTGTTAGTCCATCTTTAGCTAACACAAACAAACTGGATGGTTTACCCACTCGAGAGCATGCCACGTATAATTGTCCGTGTGAAAAACATGGTGTTCTCAAATCTAAGCCACAAACAGACATTGTTTGACCTTGGGATTTGTTGATAGTCATTGCAAATGACAATCTAATCGGAAACTGAATACGTTTGAATTGAATTGGCACATCTGTAGGTATAATAGGAATCCGTGGTATGACTATATTTTCACCTCTGAACTTGCCAGTTAAAACCCTGGCTTCGATCACGTTTTTCATTAATTTTTGAATGACTAATCGCGTACCGTTGCACAGTTCAAATTACGAAGCAAGATAATTGGAGATCCCACCTTTATTTTTTAAAAATTTGTGTCACTTTAATGGTCGTTCATACCCCCCCCCCCTCTAGCAGTGAAAAAAAACTTTATACAGCAGATTTTGCCTAATAACTCAACACTCATGGTGTTTGATACATTTTATTTGTTTGTAATGATGTTTTTTGGTCACAACCAATATGAAAATCACAAAAATAGTTACTTTAATTTTTAACATATATTTATCTTCTTCAGAATTTTTGACTTTTAATTTTACCTTGAATTTGACGTAAATGCAAGATATAAAATACAGAATTTTATAAAGGTACAAAAATTAACATAATATAATTGATAGTGTATATAATTTTTGAAAAAATAATATAAGTGCCGCAAATCAAAAACCATTTATTGCCACAATCGATTCAAAGCCCCCAAAAATGGCACAAACGTCCATAAGAAAATTCTACAGCATCGAAGGACCCCATTGCCAATTTTAACAAAGATCCGACCAAAACTGTCATTTTGTACTATAAAAAAATATGGGGTAGATCCCCATGAGGGGATGTACCTGCATAAGGACATTACAATCATTAAAATCATTCAAAAAAAAAACCATGCAGCAACGGACCTGGATTCGATCTCATTCCATCAGGAACTTCAACCTGACGCGCCTAACCACTTGACCATCGGGTCGCTCATTGAAGTAAGGATTTACGATAACACATATTGTTTTAGTTCAGTAGATCAGATGTTATGTGCGAACAAAAAAAATTTAGGAGTGGACTACCCCTAACATTTAAGGGGATGAAAAATAGTTGTTGGCCGATTCTCATAGATACTGGATAAGCACAAAAAATTTCATCAAAATCGGTCAAGCCGTTTCGGAGGAGTATGGCAACGAAAACTGTGACACGAGAATTTTATATATATATATATATATATATATATATTATATATATATATATATATATATATATATATATATATATATATATATATATATATATATATCAGTAGCGAGGCCTCAAGTCATCGAACGATTCGCCGATGACCTGAAGGCAAACCTCGTTTTGCACTGGAAGAATTAAATTTTTTTAAAGTTTATTTTCAGATTATTTTTTCGAATCATTTAATATTCCAAATAATTTTATTTTAGTGGTGCCATCTGTTGAGTAAACGATTAGGCGTGACCTTCACTCATCGCTAAAGATACCGCATCGGTTTTGTGTGTGCGCGCGCAACTTTTTTCGCTTGTCAGCCATTTCAGCCAATCAGATAGTTTCACAGCTTCCCTTAGATGTAAAACGAGTCATCGGCGATGATCCGCGGAAATTTTATGTGCAAAGCATTTTGTTTTTACTGGCAACTCTCAGTTTTGGCGGATCGTGGGGGTTGGATGGGAAGGGGTAGAGATTTTTTTCTCCTGTTTCGTTCATTCTTTTTTTTTTTTTTTTCAATTCGGTGCGTCACATTTTTCAAAAAAAAAGGGGGTTGCGGTTATCTTACGATGGCGCCAATATGAGCCGGACGGGTCGAAAACAATATTGCTTGCAACAACAGTAGTTTTGCATGGGGGAAAATACTGTTACCTTTTGTGTTTTGGAACTTCATCGAACTTTCAAAAACGAATATATGTGTGCGTGGTTTTGTTTTTTTACTCTCTCGTTTTAGTTTCAATTATAAATGTTTTTCATAAAAAGTAGTGCTCGTTGCCGTTCGAGCTTTGCATTTCAGCAAGCTTGAACTTTTCAAATTGAAAAAGAAGCATCTGTGAACCAAGATTTTTACAAGGTAAGTAAAATTTTTTAAAGACTTGATGAAATGTTCTGAAAGTATGAGGAGCTTATACATCCCCTCCCTCCACACACACATTCGTAAAAATCTGTAGCAATATATCATTTTTTTAAACAGATTGCAATATTGTTATTCTTCAGCAATGAAAAAAAGAACCAAATAATGGACATCGGAAACGACAGTTCAAAATTTTCGAAAACTGAGACATTAAATTTCGGAAACGGTAGCCCAAAATTTTCAGAAATTTCTTATCACAAACACCACTGAGCGAAACATATGGTCTGGTATATTTCTTTAGGGACCTGAAAGTTAGCGATGACTGACGCTTGAAGTCACGCCTCGCTACTGATATATATACAGGGTGTCCACTCCAATCGTGGACCAATAGCTAATTTCTAAACCGTTAGAGATAAGCATATAGTTTATTTAGGAAAAAATCTCCAAATTACGAAAGGAATTTTGGATCTATTCAATGTTTTTCAAAAAATCAAATTTTGAAAGAGTTACGAAATTTAAATTTTTATACAGCCCCTCAGTCCTATCAATCATATTTAGTAAAACATTCTTGACACTGTAACGTTTAAAACTAAAAAAAAATCACTCTTCTACCACAAAAATTGACCGAGTTATGACGTTTTGAAAAATCAAGATTTTGAAGGATTTCGCATACGGTCCCTTAAGCGATCGCTCGATGACGTCATGAAATAATGCAAAATCTTGATTTTTCAAAAGGTCATAACTCGGTCAATTTTTGTGGTAGAAGAGTGATTTTTTTTAGTTTTAAACGTTACAGTGTCAAGAATGTTTTACTAAATATGATTGATAGGACTGGGGGGCTGCATAAAAATTTAAATTTCGTAACTCTTTCAAAATTTGATTTTTTGAAAAACATTGAATAGACCCAAAATTCCTTTCGTAATTTGGAGATTTTTTCCTAAATAAACTATATGCTTATCTCTAACGGTTTAGAAATTAGCTATTGGTCCACGATTGGAGTGGACACCCTGTATATATATATAGTTTTGCAGGGGCGCAAATTTTTACTTTTGCACGGAGTGATTTGAAGTTTAAATCCGGCCCTAAGTATACCATATGGTATGGATGGTATATTATGGTGCAATCCCATCACTCTTTTATAGGGATTGACATTGTATTTCTAAAATCCAGTGGGAAATCAACCTGTCTGGTCTCCTGACCTAATCGATGGGCCTGAAGCTGGATATTGCATCTAACAAGCGGTATTCAGTTTTATTTTTATTTTAAAAATAGCGTAAGATTTTCTTATCTTTACAAGTCAGTGTGGAAAATAGAGATAAAGTAAACATGCTACACATTTATTAATTTTGTGTACATGGCACAGTTCATATTGTTACAAAACTATATTAAGCAAAATGCAAACGCAGTTTTTTTTCTAATTGAGTTTCGAATAGAGTTTTACTTCCATAGCTCAAAATAATGTTAGGTAATGAGAACTTAGACAAGAGCTCTAAAAACTATTTAGAATAATGAGTAAATAAATTAGAAGAAAAAAAACCGTAAAAACATATTAGAAAAAAAGATTTTGTAACAAATCATGTTTTTTGCTCATGGAGGGGGGGGGGGGTCGGTCCACAAAGTTAGTAATTTTCAGGAGGGAGTCCGTAGAGGTCTGGACTTTGGGAACCTCTGACTGAAAGGAATGGAATTATCTAATTAACTCATTTCCCAGTTAAATGACTGTTGTCAAAATGCAATCATAAGGAAAATAGTTTGACCAATCATATTAAACAGTCTGTAAAAAAGTTGTCAAAACGTAATTTTCAATTGCCATTATTTCTCCTGACAACATAAGAAAATCTAACATTTAGAAATTTTCTTTTATTTATATCATATTGAGATAATAAATCGAAAATCTCACTGTCTGTAACACGAAGAGGAGTAATGTACTTTCTACAACCAGTCGTTCAATAATTACCCATGACGAAATTATTGACTAAAAGTAATCAACTAAATTCTCGTAGCACTTGGAAGGGATGCATAATAATAGACATTAAGCTATGCAAGAAACGTGCCTTGAATCGGTGTATGCGCGTTCATTTAGAGAAACGATCACTTATGAGCAGCATAGTTTGAACAAGTAAAAAACCGAAACGCATTTCTCGTTTATTTGCAAGTAGTAAACATGGATTCACACTAACTTAAAATTTCACGCAATTATTGAAAAATTATCATGTTAGTCAAATTAACTTTATTGATCGCGGAAAAACATTTTCTAAATGTGATAAAGAGGAAACTCTTACACTGTAAAAAAATGAATGTTGTTTTTATAGTATAATACAGCTAATTTTATGGTAATAAACTGTAAAAATTTGCTAATTTTACTGTAATAAACTGTAAAATTTCTACTTTTACGGCAATAAACTCTAAATTGCTAATTTTACAGTAATAAACTGTAAACTTACTTATTTTACAGTTTATTACCGCGTATTTTAGATTTAAACTGGAACCTCTGCTGCCAGTATTATACTGTTGTTTTTACGGTATAATAGAGCTGAATTTTACGGCAGTAAACTGTAAAATTTCTAGCTTTACAGTAAGAAACTGTAAAATTGCTAATGCTACAGTTTTTTACTGTGCATTTTTGCTGTTTTAAATTGGAACCTCGGCTGCCAGCACCAAACTGTGTGACCGTGATATGGTGGCCCCGAGTTCGCATCCCGACTCAGGCATGGATGTACTTCTGTCCTTGTCCTTCCTCTGTGTACATGACTGTGTTGCGAATGTCCGCCACACTGACCTTATAAACGGATCTTCGGCATGTGTGAGTGAAAATTAAAAAAAAAAAAAAACTACGGTTGGAAAAGTAAAGCAAGACTACGGGAACATAATTTCCCTCAGTATTTTTACTACACTGCTCAAAACAATTAGGGGAGCACATGGTTTTTTAAAAATTACGCAAAGATGTATACCAATAAGTAACATAAAATGAATCATCCATAATTTTAAAGCCTACTAGGAAATAGAAGAAACTTCATATGCAAATCAAAGTTCATGACTTCAAAAACCAGAAAAAGGAGATAAGGGCAGAAATCGGGATGTTGCAGAAAGGTGTGTTTTACTGCCGTAACTGAAATTCGATTGCACAGGTTTTTTTTTTTTTTTTTGAGACAAGGGAACTTAAGAATGTCTTAACAACGTGATGTACCAGAATCCATGGCATGGCGTGTTATAGGCAGGCTGGAATCCGGGAAAACACAAAGTATTGTCGCGGACGTTGTTGGAGTGGCCAGAAGTGTTGTTGCAAGACTGAGAAATTGATTCCAAGAAATGTTAGACGTCGACCAGGGCAAGGTTGGCCACGCGCCACTACTGTTACTGATGACCGGTTTGTGCGATTAACAGACCGTTGAAACAGAACAGAGAATGCTACGCAGCTCCAGAGATAGTTGCTCTAGGCAACAGGATGAAGGGTGTCCAACCAAACAGTACGTAATCAGCTTCATGAGGGACGGCTCTATGCACATAGGCCAATGGTATGCATTCCCCGTTGACCACACGCCACCGTGCAGCCCGAAGAAGATGGGCTTCTGAACATCAAGATTGGTAGCAACATGATTGGAGCCAAGTGCTGCTTACAGACGAGTTTCGATTCAGTCTGGAGTGTTATACTCGACGTGTTCTGGAATGGAGGGACAGGGGCATTCGAAATAACACAGCATTTGTTCGTAAAAGGTCACAATACAGACGAGATGTGCAGACAATGTTGGATGGTATGGGGTGGAATCAGCATAGGTGGACATACGGAGCTGCATATCATTCGAAATGGCACTTTGACAGGCCGAAGGTATGCAGACGAGATACTGCGACCTCATCACTTACGCTTTAGCCATTAGAGATTCCTTTGTATTCCATGATTATAATGCTTGACCGCATTGAGCTCGTCTGGTGGAGAACATGCTTGAAGCTGAAACAATATAGCGTATAGAATGGCCAGCGTGCTCTCCTGACTTGAATCCAATCGAGCATGTTTGGAACATGATCGGACCACTTCGGACCACTCATTGCTGCGCGACCAAGGCCGCCTGTCACTGTTCGAAGCTTGGAGATTGCACTTTTTGCGGAGTGGAACAATATTCCCCAAAGTCAGATCGAGAACCTCATCGCATCCATGCCAAACAGGTGTGCAGCAGTCTTAGCTGTTCGAGGAGACCACACACCCTATTAAAACTAATGCTTTATGTCTAAACAGTACCTTTTTTATCGTTTATATATGTTACCAAATTGTTGCCCTGAATCATTTTTTCATGTTTTTTCCGTATTTTCAAAGAATTACAGCTTAATTCCAAATTTTTAGCTCTTTTTTTTTTGTATTGAGCATTAATACGCTTATAATATCCATTGTATACCACTCCGTAGCTGTTCCGCACGGTTTTCTTCACTTTTTTGCTTGCTCCTCTAATTATTTTGAGCAGTGTAGATTCTTTTCGTAATTTGTGCAGTTTTTTCATCACTTTGTAATTTGAAACTTTCGACGTACAAACAGTTCCCTAATCAAATCTTACATGTGTCTGTTTTCTTCAGCTCTTTTTCAGAGAATTTGTAACTAAAACTGAAAAGCACTCTTTTTCTTTCTAACTTGGATTAGGAAATGTCGCGTTTCCAATTTCAGAATGAGGTTTGTTATTTATTGGAAAACGAGAGGTAGTCCAGAAGTAAACGTATATAATTTCTCCTTTGTCAGCACCAATTTAGGACATTAGTAGGGCGAATTCGGGGAAATGGAAACAGGATTCCAACGTTTCAACTTCAGATTCTTTCCTTTCTTTTAGAAGAATTGAAGGGCTTGGAGGATGAAGGGGCTAAGTTACATTTTAAAAAATGAACACTCTGTACAATGGTAAGCAATGGATACGGGTAAACAAATAAAACTTGGTGCATCAAACAGTAGATGTCAATAGACGAATTTCATACGCACACTAATGACAGGACCAGAAAACAACTACAACAACAATAAAACTTTGAATTTAAATTACTCGCTTTCTTTTTTTTTTTTTTTTTTTTTTTGTCACTCAACCCCTTCCTCTACCAAACCCTTCAATTGAGATGGAAAATGCTGTGCATTGTATCCAAGAATACACTCTCTGTGAGTAACTGGGTATATGAATTGAAAAATTTTGAACTGATGAGCGTTTATTTGTGAATGAAATCATGTTTATACATTGGCGAAAAAAAAATCCCAACACCAAGAAGGACTTGTGTTAGACAAACGAAATTTGGTAAGCGTGTTTATACAATTGAAAGATGACATCGATTGAAATTTCGCGCTCCGCGCATAAGTGTGGCGCAGCTGGCATCACTCAGAACATGCAAATAAGGCTTATTTTAAAAGCGTGTTGCTCGTGAGTATTATTTTTCCGTGAAATTTGAAGAATTGCGTTCATGTTAGCCAGAAATGACTTTAAAAAGACGAAGAAGCCATTATCAACAGCTCACCGAGTTTGAACGAGGTCGTACAATTTGGCTACGAGAAGGTGGATTTTCATTTCGCGATATTGCAGAAAGACTTAGGGGGGAATGTTTCTACCATGCATGATTATTGGAAGATATGGGCAAGGGATGGTACTACCCCAAGAAGATCGAGTTCCGAGCTGCCACGTGGTACGACTGAGAAGGAAGATCGCCGAATCTTGCGTACGGGTGTGGCGCATCGTACTGCATCTGGGGCTGACATTCGAGCTGCAGTTGGTACCGTCGTGGCCCAAAGAACGGTAAGAAACTGTTTACTTCAAGGACAGCTCCGAGCCAGGCAGCCTATAGCCGGTATTCCATTGACTGCAAACCATTGCCGTTTCCGATGGCAGTGGTGCCAAGACAGAGCTCACTGGAGGTCGGAGTGGATATCTGTTGCAATTTTTGATGAAAACAGATTCTGCCTTAGTGGCAGTGGTGGCTGTATATTGGTCAGAAGAAGGCCAGGGGACCACCTGCATCCAAGCGGTCTACGGCCTAGACACACGGGACCCACACCTAGAGTCATGGTCTCTGGAGCAATTTCCTACGACAGCGGGGGCACTCTTGTGGTTATCCCAAACTCACTGACTGAAAATTTGTCATCAGTCTGGTAATTTAACCAGTAGTAAAGCCCTTCATGAGTAGCATTCAATGGGGAGTTTTCCAACAGGATAACGCTCGCCCTCACATCGCTGCTGTAACGCAATGTGTTCTACAGAGTACTAACATGTTACCATGACCTGCAAAACCACCAGGTCTGTCTCCAATTGATAACGTATGGGATATCATTGGACGGCACCTCGAGCATCATCCACAGTCAGCAATGACGGTCCTAGTATTGACACAACAAGTGCAACAAGCATGGCACTCCATACCACAAAGTGACATTCGGCATCTGTATGACATAATGCATGCACGTTTGCAGGTTTGCCTTCAAAATTCTGGAGGTTACACCCTCTATTAAATTAACATAATTTCACATTTGCACAGTATTTTCTTGAGCTTGAATTAGCCAGTGATCTTGTACATTTAATCAATTAAACATGTTAACTAGACAATTGCATTACCCAAATTTCATTACTCTACACTAATTTTTTCTTGGTGTTCGGATTTTTTTTTCCGCCAGTGTATTTCTACCATCATGTTTCATTTTATCCCAGAGACAAGGGGCACATAAAAACTGGTTTATTTTCTAATAAGATTTGACATCGATATCATACGGTTGATGTTTTTCAGGAGACAAAAGATAAATCTAATGAGGTACTTTCACGTGACGTCACAGCCGTTTGTTGTCCATACGACTCCCGACCCTTTTTACCATACGACTCTCCAGCGACTCTCTCTGCTGACTTGATGCTTATGTTTAGGAATCCATTGCTGGCCACCCAGTTGCTTCACTTCACACTTCACAATGATATTAAGCAGGCCTGGGGCGGAGCCCCATTTTCCTGACTTCGTGAATTCTTGGGAGAAGAACAGAAGTGCCGAAGCACACAGTATGGAAGGGGGAAAAAGAAAAGTCACGGCCTCGTTAGGGCGACGAGGACGCTGAGAACTTCCTGCATCTGTTGCTGCTGGGCTTGGATTGACATCATTAGTTGGTTTAACATCTGGAGAAGTTGATCGGGGGCCTTGGACTGTTCGTTACCAATCTGGTGGAGAGCAACAGGTCTTGGCAGGAAAGAGAGCGGGGTTCTCTTAGGTGCTTCAGGGTTGATTTTCCAGGGGTTTCCAGTCGGAGCATTGAAGGTTCGTGGGGCTTTCTCATGTCGGGGTTTTGGCCGTTTGGGACAGACGGGAGCGTTTGCCGGGTGGTCACCACCACATAGGGCGCAGCAAGCCGGTGAGTCGATAGTTTTAGGGCATTCGTAGGAGCGGTGTTCTTGAGCACATTTGAGGCATCTGGGATCTGGGTTTGCGGAAACACTTGATGGAGGCATGCCCATACATCTGGCAGTTGTAGCATTGCAGTGGCGTTCTCTTTGGACGGAGAGACTCGACCTTGATCCTGAGGTGAAGGAGCCTGTCAAGGTTGAAGATCGTTCTAGCTTCGTCGTCCTTCGGGAGGATTACAATGAAGAGGGGTAGGGGCTTCTTCTCGGGTCCGGTCCGCATCTGAAGAATCTTGTTGTCATCTCGCCGTTGCAAAATTGGATAAACAAACAATTTAGTCTCACTGCTATTTGAAAGATTTTAGTTTGTTCTAAATGTATACTTGTTCTGAAAACTTGAGCAAATTCTTTTTAATGCAAACGAATATACTGTAAAACAAATGAAAGTTTTTCAGGGGTTTAAATAAAAGTTTGTTTCGAACGTACGATTTCAACAGGTAAGTGAACAACTTATGGAAATAATAAAAAGTTCTTCTCCCTCAGATTTTGCTGTTGACTATTTTTTGTAGTTCATATTTTTATGCGTTTTAAATATTCGTAGAGAGCTTTGAAAGTTTTGTTTATTACGTAGAGAGTCTGCGCTTTTCTGTAGTGAGTTTTATCGAATCAAGTATATCACAGGGAGTGTATTGATATTTTTGTTACTACAGGAGAATCATATTAAATGTTCAACTGAGCAAACAGACTTATGAAATAAAAATTTACTACAGCAATCACTCTAGCTGTTTTTACGTTTCTAATCAATATGATTTAAATAAGACTTTATTAAGCTGCATAATTAAATTAGACATTCAAATTTTTTCATTATTTTTAGGGTTTCAAATTTTTAATTTTATGATAAAATGGATTTGACTAACAAATAAGTTATCTGCTTTCGTTGTCTATGTCAAAGTCACTCATCTTTTTATGTTTATATAACAAGGTGAATAAAATTAATGTTTGACTAAGCGGCCTATTAAAAGATAGGGGAATTTCGTGATAGGTTGACTAAAATGCAGAAATGTTTCATTTTCGATATTTTAAAGCGATTTAAAATATTCCCTTACCCCAGAAGTTGTACAAATCCCAAATTTTTTTGAACTTGTATGCCTTATATTCAGGGTTGATAGGTTTCTACTGAGACAGTAAAAACCAGTTAAACCAACACGAGAAACCCCTTTCTGCCCCTTTTATTGCTGAAATTCAGAAAATAGCTTAAAAAAATTACTAACATACAACAAAGAATACGTAGGAAAAAATGATTAAGTGTTAACCAGAGTATGATTTATTTACAATATTATCCCCATTGAAAATCGCATGTTACATTATTTACACTCTGCAATAGTCTATAACAATATACAAGTTTGGATGATCTTTCAAAACCTAAACACTTTCTCAATTTATTGTGTATACCTATGAGAAATTTGCAAAGATTCTCTACAGTCCAGCAAATCTAGTTGGCATTTCTATCAAGGAACAGGCAAGAAACTATTTGAAAGTAGTTTCATTCAGTTTCGTCAAGAGTTACATGACAAGTTTTTGAATTTCAGAGTTTAATAAAATGAAAAACGATGATAAAGTATATTTCATACGGGTATTTGATATTCTATTCAATGTATTTAATGTAAACAAGATGTATATACAAACAACAAATGGGAAAAGTTAGTTAGTTACAAGATAACAAGATTAAAATTGTAAAGCGAAGCAATTTCACTGCTGATAAATATTACTTGGCTTCAAAAATTTCAGTCTTATAATTCAACTTTTACATTTAATTATGAAATATTAATTATTATAAAAAGGTTTTTAAATGATAAAATGAAGTAAAATTTTTAGATTGCTTCACCAAATGTCATTTTGTAATTACAGTTGAACCCAAATTTTACGTTTTTAGTCGGACCACAGTGGGAAAAAAAGTACCACGCGGTAAAACCTAAAATCGGGGGCGGACTGCGTTTTGTTAAAAATTGTCACTTATTAAATGAGTTAGAGGGGGGGGGGTGTAATTCAAAGTAAATGTTTTCTGGACCTAAGTCCATTTGCATGATTTGTACAGATATATATATTTTTTTTTACAATTGTTGCTAAAAAAATAATAGTGTTATGTTATTGTTAAAATAGTTTAATTTACTGAAGAAATTTTGTGTTTTTTAGATTTTTGCTGGAATTTTAGATGGAAGAACATTCCTATGTGAAGAAATATCCTAATTCGTACACCTTTATTGCCTGTAAAAGTCAAAACTTGCTTTCATTGATTCTTATCATTCTATATTCCCTTACTTTTACTTAACCACTGAGAATTGTAAATGGTTCCTCTTGTGAACAGCTTTTATCCTATCAATTCCTAAAATTGTTTATAATAATATTCTTTAATCTTTTCTTGTATGGAAATATACCTCCTGGGGAACCCGCCTTGCTGCTGCAAATAGGGGTAATGCGCTTTTTGCATCATACCTCCAAAGTGGCATCCATACTTGAGCACTGTTCGACCTGAGCCACAGCATTCTGGCTCACACGAGTGCTTGCGTGCTCAGGTTAGGTGCGAAAGCTGTTTTACTGTGCTCCAGTCTGAATGCGACTTTAAGGTAGTGTGGAAATTGATGCAGTACTTTCTCTTTCATAAAAAGAAACTTAGATACTCAAAAGCAAGATTTTGCAGGCAGCATATTTTCATCTTCAAAGTCAGAGTGGCGTTGCTTCATTCAATCATATTTATTGTTGCAGCGAAAAGCATCTCATATAGAGTCGGTTTTTACCTATAGCATATGCATGTAAGTATTAAAATATATATCTGTATAAATAAATGAAATACATAAGTAGTAGGAAATTGCTGGTTCTACCACAAGAGGCGCATCCGCATCCGCAGCCGCAGCCAGTCGAGTTGAGTTGAGTTGTTTGCTGCTGCGGTTTTGGTTTCGGTTTCAAGTCCC
>JAXGGA010015045.1:0-30306 GCA_038373865.1 Uloborus plumipes
TTTGAAAGATTTTTTCTAGATATATTAAAAAATGTCACATTTCACCTTTATCCACTTGCCCCTGCAATTGTTATTCCTCTTTGATTTTACATGAAGAGCGCCAAACACAAAATGTTAGGGGACTGAAAATTAATCTTGTTTTTCTTTCTCTTCCCAAACAAATAAAAATTGGAAACTTTTTAGTTATAATCAACGGTGTAGTTAACCTCGTTATCAACAGCCTTTTGCCGTACAGGGCACAAATTCTTGATTCCGGATAGATAAAAATCAACGGATTTTCAAAGCAAAATATATATATTCAGGTCAAATTTTCAAGCTTGCGTATCATAACAAAGTGTTTTAGCGATCAGAAGAAAGGAAATCAGACGGTACAATTTATGGCGAGAGTATTAACATTATATACTCGGATTTTCTGGCGCCCCCCCCCCCCCCCCATATGTGAATTCCTATCAGAGAACCTCTATACCAAATTTGGTGAAGATTCGACGCAGGCTGTGGATTTGTTTAAGGAACTCACAAACACACATAGAGCCATTTTTTACTACATGTGAATAAAAGTTTTTGTAGATTTTTAGTTTTCATTTTGAAGAACACAAGGAAACAATAAAAAAAAGTAATATAAACAATCAGGTTTAGAAATATTTTTGTGTGTGTACAATATTAAAAAAATTGTTTTCTTCTTGTTAATAATAGAGGATTTTTTAAAATTATTAATATTGCATTATTAATCGTTCTTGGAATGCCATTTAGATACTGTAAATCGGCAAAGAGAAATAATTAAAAACCGATTTTTTATTTATTATTTTTTTTAAAGTTTTAAAAGCTCGGAGAATTTTTAAAAATTTCTTATCAAATCTGTACCTCAGAACCAGACTAACGTAAATCCATTTTCGTCATTTTTCAGTAGAAGACGAATAAGGTTGTCGGATACATGCAAAGATGAGATTCGCGCTCTTTTCACGCTGCTAAATAATTGTGAAGGAATTTGTTTCATAGAATACTGTTTTAATGAGTCGATGTGGAATAAGATTCTACATACAATGAAGCAAAAAAGTGAAAATCGCCATTTTTGGACTTACGTCGTTCTGGTTCTGAGGTACAGAAATAATACTTTTTTTCCCCTCATGGCTCCATTTAACACTGAAAAGTGTTCAAAGTAACTCAGAAACATGGGCGTGAAATTTTCGCATAAAATTAGCTGCCTATTTACTTCTGTGCTGTTTAAATGTAAAAAAAAAATAATAATAATAATTAATTAAATGCTATACTGCCGTGCTAAGCACAAAAGTGGTATCAGCACTTTTTAACAAAATTGAGTTATCGCCACCAGGTGGCTCTTCGTGACGTAATTTACCTAAATACAATATTATATGTTCATTTGAAAACGGGAAGTATTTTTTAAAAAAATCTAAAAAAGTATCATCTGAAAATCAAATACATGGTGGCGCAAAACTTTAAAGAGTTATATCTCAGTTTGAACTCGACTGCAGATACCAATTTTGCGCTTGGCACGGCAGTATTATGCAAACATTCTTCAATAAATTTCTCTTTAAAATATTTCCAGATCATTCACATCACATGACATTTCGAAACTTTACCACGTATTTATTAAAAAACCAAGCATCAAAGTTACAGTAAATATTCTCGAAGTTTTTTTTTCTTTACTCTGCCATCCATATTTCCCTTTTATTATGTCCCTCACATTTTCCCCAGATTCTTCCTTTGAGCAACCCTCCATTAGAGCTCATTAAGCCTAATGTAATGAAGCAGAAAACTTATTTCTCTCTGCTTTCAAAGTTCTCCCTTTAATACATTTACCCAAGAGCATTCCAATCTTCGCCCCAGTGGAAAATTTTATATATTGCAGAAAGCACCGACGCCGTTTTCTTAGATTTTTCTAGGTGCATTGAATTCCAGGAGAACTTTTATTTCTGTTTGGTTGCGGATCCTCCCAGAGGCATTCGCAAAGGGAATATCTGGATGGAGATATTAAAAACATCAACAAACGTGGAAGCGAACAATGGGGGAAATTTTATTTCGATATTTCGCCACTATTTGCATTCTTTAGCCTTCGGTCCTGAGGGATATTTTTACTGCGGAGACGGAATTTGAACGCAATCCGGGTTTTTTATTCACAAAATCACATTGCATTATTTCTGTATCTCAGAACCAGAACGATGTAAGTCCAAAAATGGCGATTTTCACTTTATTGCTTCATTGTATGTAGAATCTTATTCCGCATCCACCCATGAGAACTTTATTCTATAGAACAAATTAATTCACAATTATTTAGCAACATTTATAGAGCACAAATCCCATCTCTTGCATGTACTCAGCAATTGTTTTTGCCTTCTACTGAAAAGTTATGAAAATGGACTTACGTTAGTCTGGTTCTGAGGTACAGAATTGTTCCAGGGTGAAAGTTTTCCGAGGCTACCTCGGAATACAGTTTTTTTTCCTTGAGCAATCACAATTGCTTATTGCTTTCACTGACAGTTATTAATGTTTCTTTGATTGCGACGAGAGTAAGTCTAACTCGTCGTTTTTAATTCCTCTTTTAGAGAGACTAATTTTCGTTGTGATGGTGACAAATCGTCTGCGGTTTGCATTCATTCATTTTATCAAGTACATTTTTTTTTCTAAATATAAAATCCCGCTTTTTTTTTTTTTGGAAAAAACACGTTCACAGATGAACTTATTCAGCAAAACTTCATCTAAATAAAAAGTTTGATCAGAGCAGGGTGATGAGTAACGTTGACAGACTGCTAATTTGAGAGAGGGACTAAACGACGTCTGACGTCCAAAAAGAAAACATAGAGCAATTTGCCATTGCTAAAGAAAAGAAAAAGCGGAAAGGAATAAGTACAGGAGTGAAGTTTCGCTGTTCTCATGAGAGCATTTAAATTTTTTACGAACCGCAACTCTTGACCTTATATTTTGCAGACTTCCAAAATATGGTTCAACTCTATGTCTAACTCTAGCTATACTATGACAACTGCACATTATTAAAAATACTGTAATTCAACTTGTTTTAGATTGAAGAAAAAGAAACTAATCTTCGCTATTGTCTTTCATTTTCTGCTGCAATCACAACCCTGATAACAAAAATATGGGATATCCGATAAACAAAATAATAGAAATATCTGAATTACTAACATGTTGGAACAGAAGGAAAAAGCAAAAGCGCAAGCACGAGAAATAACAGCAGTAATAATTATGTTTAACAGTGACATTTCTCGTAACTGTGTTTTCACAACGAGAAAACAATTGACTAATAGAAATAAGCTCTCAGTTATGTTGCAAGTTGCATTACAGGTGTGAATATTTTTCTTGGGAAACAAAATAACTATTTATCAGTTTGAAACTGACATAATAGTGGACACTCAGGAACTCAATATCTAAGAGCTGCACTGCATTCCATATAACTTCCAGAGAATCTATATATATAAAATCAAAGTTTGATGACGTCACGGATTCGGGTCAAACGCTCTCCTGGAAAATTTACGCAACGTATGATTATGAAAATTGGTACAAAATTATTCCGCATACTGATGATGTGCAAGACGTAGCCGAAATTTTTAAATTCGTCCTAGATTTTTAAAAAAATTATTTAAAACTTATATTCACAACGTATCGCTCCTCTTTTTTTTGCACTCCAAAAGGGTTTTCTTTGTGATTGAAGTGAAATCAATTGCCAACTTCTGGCATGTGCTATGTGCGTTTATTTACAGTTTTCAAAGTAAGTGTCATTCGCTTTATTTCGTTCATTCCGCTCTGATTTATTTTCTTCTTTTGCTGGATTACTTTTTTTAATTTCCTGACATTTACTTTGTTTTTGGAGCAATAACTTTTCTTCGCTTTTACTTAATTTGGCGGATTATTTATTTACAAAAATTCTTCAATTCGTATTAGCACTATAGTATTAGTACGTTTTCCAGTATTTGGTAAGTAGCTGATAACATTGTTTATCAATTTTCCGCCAGGGTTTTTCTTTCAAAATTTTCAATTTACTTTCTAAAATTCTTTTGTGGCGGTTTACATACATTTATCACACGTGAAAATATTTACTTTTTGAAATTTCTACTACGCCACTCATTGCATTGAAAAAGTATGAAAAATCGCATTTTTATGGCACAAACTTATTGATTTTGTGTCATGTAATACTCCTACTTCATCTTCTTATCTCCAAACTGGTCAGACCAGCTCAAATAAACCATTGACCCTGAGGACGTCTGCAACCAGCAAAGGAGACGAGTAAATATCCTCTCTGGAAATTCCGAGACAGTCCAAAATGTGTTTGGGAGAAGCTCGGTGCTGGTGGCATTTGGTACACTGGGGAAAGGTTTTCTCGCCATTTGTGTATTTTAAGGTTATGATATGGCCACTGGCCAGACGTGTTAGGCAGGTGTAGTATGATCTGTCTCCTGAAATGGTGAGAAAGAAGCCAGGTAATACACCTACTAAAAAGTTCTATTCAAGTATTCTTGTGCTGCCAAGCAGATATGCTAAATCCACTAAAACTTTTAAGAGACATATAAGAATCAACAAGTAGAAATGGGTCTAACTTTTATCTCCATGGTTCAGAATTCTTGAAATCAGGAATTACTTAACCAAAAGTCGCTACTCTCAAACAATCAGCTGCTGCTGAAACTATTTGCCATATCCATTATGAGTTTACAGAAACTCGCAAGAATCTACAGTACGAAGTAATAGTAAATACGTCTGCAGTTCAAGAAATATCAATGTTTGACTCTGGTCTGACAAACTACAGCAGTTTTTCCAGAAAATCTTGCTCCGAAATCCACTTAAACGCATAGAAGTGAGAAAAGGCGAAGAGTCAAGCAATTATTATTATTATTTTTTTTTTTTGAACCATCTCGCCACTCACCTGTTTGTTATCTGACTATGTTATTTGCTTTTTTTCACTGATGCTTAATTTGCGCAACTGCGGTAAGTATACTTTTTAATATCAATAGCTTTTGTGAACTTTCTTTGTTTAAAATTATTTTCCCGTGACGTTTTTGTCCCCGACTTTTTTGTAATGTAAAACAAAATTTTCCAGTTATATTTCTGCCAAGATGTGTTTATATCCCCCCCCCCTCCATTTAAAAACCAAATTGTGTTATCTAATAATGCAACTAAAAAGTGTTTTTCAAGTATTTTGCTGTTGCCCAGCGAATATGCGAAACCCATGGAATGTTTGATGAAGGCATGAGCATACATATGTATAAATTAGTGTAATTTTTGTCTCCATTATCCAGAGTCATTCTAATCAGAAATTGCTTAACTAAAAGCCCATGTTCTTAATTATTCAGCTGCTGACAGAATTTGCAAGAATCTACGGGTACGAAGCATTTTAAATTTGTTTAAATTTCATGAAATATCCATATTTTGACTCTGCTCCAACCCACTACAAGAGTTTTGGCAAAAATCTTTCCCTCCGAAAAACAATTTTAGTACGGAAGGGGGAGCGGGAGATTGAAATTAAGTTTGTTTTTTTTTTCAACATCTCGACACTTAATTGACATTGTTCTGCCATTTTCATTTTTGCTAAAAAAATTCTAACTAATGTTTAGTTTGTGAAACTGAATTTAGTTTACTTCTTTTGGACGTCAATAGCTCCACTTAACTTTCGTTATTAAAAAACATTTTCCCTTGCAGATTTTGTTCCAAACTCTCCAACAAATAAATCAATTTTCAAATTTTATTTCTGCCGAGATGTGTTAATTTTCTGAAGCCATTACATGTCGAAAACAATTTTCGAAGAAAATATCATACTTTCTGAAAAACTGAGTAATCGCCTTTTGTGGCACAAACTTATGGATTTTGTGTCATGTAATACTCCTACCAAACAGTCTCAGTCAAGTATTCTGGTGCTGCCCAGCAGATACGCTAAACCCACTGAAAGTTTGAAGAAACACATAAGAATCGACAAGTACAAATAGGTGTTATTTTTATCTCCATAGCTCAGAAACATTGAAATCAAGAATTGCTTAACCAAAGGTCGCTACTCTCAAAAAATCAGATGCTGATCTAACTATTAGCCAAATCCAGCACGAGTTTACAGAAACTCGCAAGAATCTACTGCTACGAAACCGTAGTAACTACCGTATATACTCGGGTATAAGTCGAGAAATTTAGTCCAAAAAATGAAGTTGAAAGTTAGGGGGTCGACTTATACGCGGGGCAGAATTTCCGAAAATTTTTCCCGAACAACAACCAGAAGATTTTTTTCGATTCAGAGTCCAACTATTTTAAACAAACGCTAAAGAGGTAAATACTCATACATTCTACTGTATTTTTGCATGGTTTGATTATGAAATAAAGAATAAATAATTACAATTAACGACCGACAGCGTAAAAAGTGCGGGAATTGCCGTATTGGCGAATTTTCCGATTGATGGTGTTTATCTTTTTGAAGCAGAATGTAATATGAATACACCGCAAAATTTCATTGATAATATTGCAAAATAAAAGCAACAGATAGCAAAAATTGTAACCTCAAAATCGAACCCTTACAAAAACCGCGATCGTAAAATCGAACCCTTTACAAAAATCGCGATCGCAAAAATGAAACCCTTTTTGTGAAAAGAATAACAATCGTGCTAATTTCAACATAAGAATGCCCACTATTTTTCATTTTCCTTCTTTTTAAAACGTTTATATTCAAAAATCGCGGTAAAACGTTTCCAGATCGGTACCGATTTACAAAAATCGCGATCGCAAAAATAAACCCTTTTTGTGAAAAAGAATAACAATCGGGCTGTTTTTAACACAAGAATGTTCAGTGCATTTCATTTTTATTCTTTTCAAAACATTTATGTTCAAAAATCGCAGCAAAACGTTCCCGATCGTTTCAGAAAGTACGGTCTCGACTTATATTTATTACTAGCGTTACCCGCCACGGCTTCGCCCGTGGTAAAATTTAAAGGATTTTCGCTGCAATCGCTGTATTCATAATTAACGAATTTCAAAAATAAGTACAGCAATATAATGTTAAATTTAGATTTTATGTTACCATTGCTTATTAAAAAAACAAAGACATTTGCCTTGAATTAGTGCGCCAGTTTTCTGGCAAACTTTTTCAGTGGTTTGGAGTTGAGTCAAAACTTGATATTTCTTGAAAGTTAAACTATGTTAATACTACTTGATAGCAGTAGTTTACATAAACTCTTCATGAATTTGGCATAGCGTTAAATCTGCGGCTGAACATTTGAGATCAAGTCATGACTTGAACAATGGTGAGTCATGGAAATTACATGGAACACTGTAGTTGTTTGTTCGCGCGTATGTGGTTCTTTTAACTTTCAATGAGTTTAGCATATATGCTTGGCAGCAGCAGAATACTTATATGAGGCTTTTAAATTGGAGTATTACTGGAAAAAATCCGTACGCTGTGACATGTAGATGAGCATTTTCATAACTTTTGAGACAATATGACATTTTCTTGTACGTTGGTTAGCGATATGTATCGCTTGAGCGACATATCTTGACAGAAACATAATTAAAAAAACAGTTGGTTCTCTATTTAACCACTCTCAAGGGACGAAAAAAATTGCCCTTAAGTAGAAAATATGTTGTAATAGAAGTTTTGAAAAATTTACAGTGGAATGTCTGGGACCACAATAAGTAGTCTTTAAATAGAGATAGTCGTTAAATAAAGCATTGTTAAACAGAGAACCAGCTGTACAGCTAAATGGTGCAAAAGAATTGTGATTAAAAACTGGTAAGAATAATGATTTTTAATTAAAAAAAATAAGCGGAGTTATTGACGTGCAGAATAAATACACTAACTGCATTTTCACAAATTAAACATAAGTAGATATGAGTAAAAATTAAAGTCGGAGAACAACACCAAATGAGTGGCAAAATGTTTTAAAAAATAAACTTTATTGAATGACTACCCTGACCTGAATTAAAATGGTTTTGGGAGTAAGACTCTTCACAATAACTATTTTAGAGAATTGAAACAGTCAAAAATTACTATTTCTTGATATGTACACAAAGTTAAGATGGCGTCGTATCTCTAGATTCTAAGGAGTTTCTGTAAGCTCCTGATGATTATTTGAAAATAGTATTCTTTTGTCAGAGCAATACTTGACTTGAATCATGCTGATCCATAAACACAAAAATAACAGATTTGTACTTGTCAGTTGCATTTCTTTACTCTATCAGGGGGTTTTGCACATCTGATGTGCAGCTGTGGGACATGTGATGAGACTCATTAGTTAAGAATATAGCATGACAAAATCTAAAAGTTGTGAAATTGAAGATGAGAATTGTCATAAGTTTAAAGATTAAAAGTTATTTTTTCCTTTTTTGGAAAATGGTTAAAATTCATCTTAATGTTGCAAAGGAATTTGAATTAAAACCAGTAGGGGAAAACATTTTTGAATAAAGAAACTTATGTGAAGTTGTCAGTCTGCAAAAAAATCATTGCAAATACTTCACTTGATTGCAATACTTCATTTGCAAATTAAACATCAGTAGGTATGAGAAAAGTTTAAAGACAAAAAACAATGACAGATAAGTAGTGCAAGAGAAAATATTTTCCAATAAAGAAAAGTTTGTAGAACTATTAGCAGTCAAAAGAATGATGTTTACTTCATTTACACAAATTAAACAACTGTGGGTGTAAGCAAACTCAAAGTACAGACAATAGTGACAGGTTTTTAGTCCCCCCCCCCTTCCCTGTGGTTAAATGGATTTGGGTGCAAGATTTTTCCCAAAGCTCTTTTAATCCGCTGAAGCAGTGTCGAAAATTGCTTTTTTTTTTTTTTATAAATACAAACTTTGCACACATTTCATGACCCCCCCTCCCCCCCCCCCTCTATATGAAAATGGAATTTGGAGCATGACTTTTGGTAAAAACTCCTGTTGGCTGGAACAGAGTCAACAATTGATCTTTCTTGAAATGCAAACAAAGTCATTACTGCTTCATGTACTTTCCTTTAACTGGAGATGAAAATAGTAAATAGTTCAATCAGAAGCTGATTATTTGAGAGTAGCGACCTTTGGGTAAGCAATTCTTGATTTCAATGATTTTGCACCATGGAGATAAAAAAACACCCATTTGTACTTGTCGATTCTTATGTGTTTCTTCAAACTTTCAGTGGGTTTAGCATATCTACTGGGCAGCACCAGAATACTTGACAGACTTTTTTGGTAGGAGTATTACATAACACAAAATCCATAAGTTTGCCACAAAAAAGCGATTTCTTAGACAATTTGGTTTTCAAATGGAGGGGGGGGGGGGGTATAAACACATCTTGGTAGAAATATAATTGGAAAAATTTTCTTTACATTACAAAAAAGTGGGAGACAAAACCTGCAAGGGAAAATAAATTTGAACAAATTAATCATCAGTACAAAGGAGCAAATAAGATAGTCAGATGACTAACAGGTAAGTGGCGAGATGCTTCAAAAAAAAAAAAAAAAAAAAAATTATAATTGCTTGACTCTTTGCCCTTTCCCACTCTTATGTGTTAAAGTGGATTTCGGAGCAAGATTTTCTGAAAAAACTCATGTAGTGTGTCAGAGCAGAGTCAAAAATTGATATTTCCTGAACTGTAGTAGACGTACCGTATATGCTCGCGTATAGGTTGATCACGCGCATAAGTCGACCCCCTTACTTTTTGAAAGAAAATTGGTAAAAAATAATAAATATAAGTCGAGACCGTACTTTCTGAAACGATCGGGAACGTTTTGCTGCGATTTTTGAACATAAATGTTTTGAAAAGAATAAAAATGAAATGCACTGAACATTCTTGTGTTAAAAACAGCCCGATTGTTATTCTTTTTCACAAAAAGGGTTTATTTTTGCGATCGCGATTTTTGTAAATCGGTACCGATCTGGAAACGTTTTACCGCGATTTTTGAATATAAACGTTTTAAAAAGAAGGAAAATGAAAAATAGTGGGCATTCTTATGTTGAAATTAGCACGATTGTTATTCTTTTCACAAAAAGGGTTTCATTTTTGCGATCGCGATTTTTGTAAAGGGTTCGATTTTACGATCGCGGTTTTTGTAAGGGTTCGATTTTGAGGTTACAATTTTTGCTATCTGTTGCTTTTATTTTGCAATATTATCAATGAAATTTTGCGGTGTATTCATATTACATTCTGCTTCAAAAAGATAAACACCATCAATCGGAAAATTCGCCAATACGGCAATTCCCGCACTTTTTACGCTGTCGGTCGTTAATTGTAATTATTTATTCTTTATTTCATAATCAAACCATGCAAAAATACAGTAGAATGTATGAGTATTTACCTCTTTAGCGTTTGTTTAAAATAGTTGGACTCTGAATCGAAAAAAATCTTCTGGTTGTTGTTCGGGAAAAATTTTCGGAAATTCTGCCCCGCGTATAAGTCGACCCCCTAACTTTCAACTTCATTTTTTGGACTAAATTTCTCGACTTATACCCGAGTATATACGGTAGTTACTACGGTTTCGTAGCAGTAGATTCTTGCGAGTTTCTGTAAACTCGTGCTGGATTTGGCTAATAGTTAGATCAGCATCTGATTTTTTGAGAGTAGCGACCTTTGGTTAAGCAATTCTTGATTTCAATGTTTCTGAGCTATGGAGATAAAAATAACACCTATTTGTACTTGTCGATTCTTATGTGTTTCTTCAAACTTTCAGTGGGTTTAGCGTATCTGCTGGGCAGCACCAGAATACTTGACTGAGACTGTTTGGTAGGAGTATTACATGACACAAAATCCATAAGTTTGTGCCACAAAAGGCGATTACTCAGTTTTTCAGAAAGTATGATATTTTCTTCGAAAATTGTTTTCGACATGTAATGGCTTCAGAAAATTAACACATCTCGGCAGAAATAAAATTTGAAAATTGATTTATTTGTTGGAGAGTTTGGAACAAAATCTGCAGGGGAAAATGTTTTTTAATAACGAAAGTTAAGTGGAGCTATTGACGTCCAAAAGAAGTAAACTAAATTCAGTTTCACAAACTAAACATTAGTTAGAATTTTTTTAGCAAAAATGAAAATGGCAGAACAATGTCAATTAAGTGTCGAGATGTTGAAAAAAAAAAAAACTTAATTTCAATCTCCCGCTCCCCCTTCCGTACTAAAATTGTTTTTCGGAGGGAAAGATTTTTGCCAAAACTCTTGTAGTGGGTTGGAGCAGAGTCAAAATATGGATATTTCATGAAATTTAAACAAATTTAAAATGCTTCGTACCCGTAGATTCTTGCAAATTCTGTCAGCAGCTGAATAATTAAGAACATGGGCTTTTAGTTAAGCAATTTCTGATTAGAATGACTCTGGATAATGGAGACAAAAATTACACTAATTTATACATATGTATGCTCATGCCTTCATCAAACATTCCATGGGTTTCGCATATTCGCTGGGCAACAGCAAAATACTTGAAAAACACTTTTTAGTTGCATTATTAGATAACACAATTTGGTTTTTAAATGGAGGGGGGGGGGATATAAACACATCTTGGCAGAAATATAACTGGAAAATTTTGTTTTACATTACAAAAAAGTCGGGGACAAAAACGTCAAGGGAAAATAATTTTAAACAAAGAAAGTTCACAAAAGCTATTGATATTAAAAAGTATACTTACCGCAGTTGCGCAAATTAAGCATCAGTGAAAAAAAGCAAATAACATAGTCAGATAACAAACAGGTGAGTGGCGAGATGGTTCAAAAAAAAAAATAATAATAATAATAATAATTGCTTGACTCTTCGCCTTTTCTCACTTCTATGCGTTTAAGTGGATTTCGGAGCAAGATTTTCTGGAAAAACTGCTGTAGTTTGTCAGACCAGAGTCAAAAATTGATATTTCTTGAACTGCAGACGTATTTACTATTACTTCGTAGCTGTAGATTCTTGCGAGTTTCTGTAAACTCATAATGGATATGGCAGATAGTTTCAGCAGCAGCTGATTGTTTGAGAGTAGTGACTTTTGATTAAGTAATTCCTGATTTCAAGAATTCTGAACCATGGAGATAAAAGTTAGACCCATTTCTACTTGTTGATTCTTATATGTCTCTTAAAAGTTTTAGTGGATTTAGCATATCTGCTTGGCAGCACAAGAATACTTGAATAGAACTTTTTAGTAGGTGTATTACCTGGCTTCTTTCTCACCATTTCAGGAGACAGATCATACTACACCTGCCTAACACGTCTGGCCAGTGGCCATATCATAACCTTAAAATACACAAATGGCGAGAAAACCTTTCCCCAGTGTACCAAATGCCACCAGCACCGAGCTTCTCCCAAACACATTTTGGACTGTCTCGGAATTTCCAGAGAGGATATTTACTCGTCTCCTTTGCTGGTTGCAGACGTCCTCAGGGTCAATGGTTTATTTGAGCTGGTCTGACCAGTTTGGAGATAAGAAGATGAAGTAGGAGTATTACATGACACAAAATCAATAAGTTTGTGCCATAAAAATGCGATTTTTCATAATTTTTCAATGCAATGAGTGGCGTAGTAGAAATTTCAAAAAGTAAATATTTTCACGTGTGATAAATGTATGTAAACCGCCACAAAAGAATTTTAGAAAGTAAATTGAAAATTTTGAAAGAAAAACCCTGGCGGAAAATTGATAAACAATGTTATCAGCTACTTACCAAATACTGGAAAACGTACTAATACTATAGTGCTAATACGAATTGAAGAATTTTTGTAAATAAATAATCCGCCAAATTAAGTAAAAGCGAAGAAAAGTTATTGCTCCAAAAACAAAGTAAATGTCAGGAAATTAAAAAAAGTAATCCAGCAAAAGAAGAAAATAAATCAGAGCGGAATGAACGAAATAAAGCGAATGACACTTACTTTGAAAACTGTAAATAAACGCACATAGCACATGCCAGAAGTTGGCAATTGATTTCACTTCAATCACAAAGAAAACCCTTTTGGAGTGCAAAAAAAAGAGGAGCGATACGTTGTGAATATAAGTTTTAAATAATTTTTTTAAAAATCTAGGACGAATTTAAAAATTTCGGCTACGTCTTGCACATCATCAGTATGCGGAATAATTTTGTACCAATTTTCATAATCATACGTTGCGTAAATTTTCCAGGAGAGCGTTTGACCCGAATCCGTGACGTCATCAAACTTTGATTTTATATATATAGATTTTTTACCGATTTTCCTTCAAAAAGTAAGGGGGTCGACTTATGCGCGAGATCGACCTATACGCGAGCATATACGGTACGTCTACAGTTCAGGAAATATCAATTTTTGACTCTGCTCTGACACACTACATGAGTTTTTTCAGAAAATCTTGCTCCGAAATCCACTTTAACACATAAGAGTGGGAAAGGGCAAAGAGTCAAGCAATTATAATTTTTTTTTTTTTTTTTTTTTTTTTTGAAGCATCTCGCCACTTACCTGTTTGTCATCTGACTATCTTATTTGCTCCTTTGTACTGATGCTTAATTTGTTCAAATTTATTTTCCCTTGCAGGTTTTGTCTCCCACTTTTTTGTAATGTAAAGAAAATTTTTCCAATTATATTTCTGCCAAGATGTGTTTATACCCCCCCCCCTCCATTTGAAAACCAAATTGTCTAAGAAATCGCTTTTTTGTGGCAAACTTATGGATTTTGTGTTATGTAATACTCCTACCAAAAAAGTCTGTCAAGTATTCTGGTGCTGCCCAGTAGATATGCTAAACCCACTGAAAGTTTGAAGAAACACATAAGAATCGACAAGTACAAATGGGTGTTTTTTTATCTCCATGGTGCAAAATCATTGAAATCAAGAATTGCTTACCCAAAGGTCGCTACTCTCAAATAATCAGCTTCTGATTGAACTATTTACTATTTTCATCTCCAGTTAAAGGAAAGTACATGAAGCAGTAATGACTTTGTTTGCATTTCAAGAAAGATCAATTATTGACTCTGTTCCAGCCAACAGGAGTTTTTACCAAAAGTCATGCTCCAAATTCCATTTTCATATAGAGGGGGGGGGGGGTCATGAAATGTGTGCAAAGTTTGCATTTATAAAAAAAAAAAAAAAGCAATTTTCGACACTGCTTCAGCGGATTAAAAGAGCTTTGGGAAAAATCTTGCACCCAAATCCATTTAACCACAGGGAAGGGGGGGGGGGACTAAAAACCTGTCACTATTGTCTGTACTTTGAGTTTGCTTACACCCACAGTTGTTTAATTTGTGTAAATGAAGTAAACATCATTCTTTTGACTGCTAATAGTTCTACAAACTTTTCTTTATTGGAAAATATTTTCTCTTGCACTACTTATCTGTCATTGTTTTTTGTCTTTAAACTTTTCTCATACCTACTGATGTTTAATTTGCAAATGAAGTATTGCAATCAAGTGAAGTATTTGCAATGATTTTTTTGCAGACTGACAACTTCACATAAGTTTCTTTATTCAAAAATGTTTTCCCCTACTGGTTTTAATTCAAATTCCTTGCAACATTAAGATGAATTTTAACCATTTTCCAAAAAAGGAAAAAATAACTTTTAATCTTTAAACTTATGACAATTCTCATCTTCAATTTCACAACTTTTAGATTTTGTCATGCTATATTCTTAACTAATGAGTCTCATCACATGTCCCACAGCTGCACATCAGATGTGCAAAACCCCCTGATAGAGTAAAGAAATGCAACTGACAAGTACAAATCTGTTATTTTTGTGTTTATGGATCAGCATGATTCAAGTCAAGTATTGCTCTGACAAAAGAATACTATTTTCAAATAATCATCAGGAGCTTACAGAAACTCCTTAGAATCTAGAGATACGACGCCATCTTAACTTTGTGTACATATCAAGAAATAGTAATTTTTGACTGTTTCAATTCTCTAAAATAGTTATTGTGAAGAGTCTTACTCCCAAAACCATTTTAATTCAGGTCAGGGTAGTCATTCAATAAAGTTTATTTTTTAAAACATTTTGCCACTCATTTGGTGTTGTTCTCCGACTTTAATTTTTACTCATATCTACTTATGTTTAATTTGTGAAAATGCAGTTAGTGTATTTATTCTGCACGTCAATAACTCCGCTTATTTTTTTTAATTAAAAATCATTATTCTTACCAGTTTTTAATCACAATTCTTTTGCACCATTTAGCTGTACAGCTGGTTCTCTGTTTAACAATGCTTTATTTAACGACTATCTCTATTTAAAGACTACTTATTGTGGTCCCAGACATTCCACTGTAAATTTTTCAAAACTTCTATTACAACATATTTTCTACTTAAGGGCAATTTTTTTCGTCCCTTGAGAGTGGTTAAATAGAGAACCAACTGTTTTTTTAATTATGTTTCTGTCAAGATATGTCGCTCAAGCGATACATATCGCTAACCAACGTACAAGAAAATGTCATATTGTCTCAAAAGTTATGAAAATGCTCATCTACATGTCACAGCGTACGGATTTTTTCCAGTAATACTCCAATTTAAAAGCCTCATATAAGTATTCTGCTGCTGCCAAGCATATATGCTAAACTCATTGAAAGTTAAAAGAACCACATACGCGCGAACAAACAACTACAGTGTTCCATGTAATTTCCATGACTCACCATTGTTCAAGTCATGACTTGATCTCAAATGTTCAGCCGCAGATTTAACGCTATGCCAAATTCATGAAGAGTTTATGTAAACTACTGCTATCAAGTAGTATTAACATAGTTTAACTTTCAAGAAATATCAAGTTTTGACTCAACTCCAAACCACTGAAAAAGTTTGCCAGAAAACTGGCGCACTAATTCAAGGCAAATGTCTTTGTTTTTTTAATAAGCAATGGTAACATAAAATCTAAATTTAACATTATATTGCTGTACTTATTTTTGAAATTCGTTAATTATGAATACAGCGATTGCAGCGAAAATCCTTTAAATTTTACCACGGGCGAAGCCGTGGCGGGTAACGCTAGTCGCTAAATAAAAAAAAAAGAGCAGGACCTGAGCTTCCATGAGCTCCCGTGCAAATTAAGCCACACATAAAACCATTGCACTTCACTCGGCAGTCAATTATATAAGTGAAGTTTCCAATAATATGTTAAATGATGCAATGCATATTCTCAGTAAAAAAATCGACTTGAAAATAAGGATTAGTAAAATGTTAGTAACATTCCTACAAATAAAGTGAACTATTTCATTATCACTAAAAAAATCGCCAAAAACTGTTTCTTTAAAAACAGCATCCAATATTTTAAAAATTTGCCAAGTTGTGTTATAGTGCACGACAAATTGTCCCCAACACCCTCCATTTTTTATACAATGAGTCCAACAATAGAGCCCCAAAGGCTATATCTTCATATTACTGAAATGCACATTTGCGTGCCTCTTTTTTAGAGTCAATGCCTGCCTGTTTATTTAGAGATGACGCTGGTATCTCCTTCTAGAACAAACAGCTAATTGGAAATAATTCTAAAACAGACACCACCCACCCAAAGGCATACTGCAACTGGGCACAGTGGCATGCCATTGTCACATTTCGTCGTAAAAAAGACATCAACGGACAATAAAATATTTGCTCACGCTATGCGCAAACTTTAATTCATTTTCGGAAGAGGTCATTAAAGCTGCTTTACAGTCATTTTGTAAATATTCCAATGACTGTCTCCACCCTTAATAAGGCTAATAGCCTCCATATATTTTTTGAGGCACAATAGCTTTTTTTTTCCCGAAAACTTTAGCTACCATTCTACACAAAACTTTGACCGGTCCTCAAGGTTTATGCTCGGAAACGTTAAACAATATTCATTTGTCAAAAAGAAAAAAAAAAGAGAAAATGCCATAATAATGATAATGATAACAGTAATAATAAAAATATATACGGCATCTATTATGTGGATTTATTATTAAGTTTTACAGCTTTCTATGCGTTTAAGCAATGTTTATTGCTTATGCATAATTTTTACAGTAATTACTTCTCTTATTCTTAATATTCAACGGTTTTTTGTAACAGTTCCTTAAGTAAAGTTTCATTTATATATTTACTAGCAAAAATACCCGGCGCTGCCTGGGTCAGTAATAATTTTGAGAAACAATTTATACTTACCTTTGGGTTTTTTTCCGGAACTGAAAGAACTCAAAACACACCACTTTGACGATTTTTAAAATGTCGCCAAATTTTCGGTAACTGTTTTGTTGTACCTAGGATAATTTTGCTCCCCTCCCTACTTTATCAAAATACAGTATTATTATGTTACTAATTTTTGTCACAGAGAAATAGTCATCAAATGCCTGGATACTATTGCTGACCATAAAATGATGCTAAAAGTTTTTGTCCTAAATGATTTCGAAATTAATGGAAACATTTGACAATTATTTATGCAAAAACGCAAATTAATGGTAATTTTAGTCTTGTTTAAGGGCTTTATTAATTTTGTATGCGGATTACTTTACGTTTTGACATAATCTTAAAAAGGTCAAACATACGGAATCGGCCAACAAAAGAAAAAAAAACTGAACTTTTTAAAATGTGGGAGTAATCTATCGATGATTAAGATTTTGCCGCAGTCGATAAATATCAGACAATAATCGTTTTATTTTGGTTGCGTCGTGTAAGAAGTAAAGTACTATTATGTAGTGTTTGTCACAAAAACTGATGTCAGTTGAAAAAATCGCCGAGAATTTCAGTTATTAAAATCTTCTTGCAACAAATTTGGCAAAATTCCAGTTCAATTGGATACGAAGTAACTGCCCAATTGTAAGTACCCCGAAAAAGTGCCCAATCAGTGCAAACAAATTTAAGAAATGCTGTTTTGTATTTACAGCTCCATCAATAATGAACCTAATCCATTTATTAGTTGCCAATCTCTTCAAGCGATTACGCTACCGATATTCTAAAACACATATTTACAAAACGTGAAAAAACTTACTTACAACCAAGATTACAAAATGTTTTAAAATACAAATCATGGTAAAAGCTCGTTTGAGAGCGGGCGCGCGAGCGTTTTCAATGTCTATGTAAAAGCCCGGATATTTAAAATGAAGCTGAAAAAAAATTACATTTTGATTTGACTTGAGAAAAGCCTTGAAAATTTAATGCGAAAAGTAGAAATGATACACGCAATTCTAGCTATCGACAGGGAGTTGAGATGATGCACCAAATACTGAATTAGTTTGTTGGAAGCCTTCGCGGATTTGTCGAAAAATGTACCTTAAATTGGAATGAAAAAGCGTTACCAATCTAACTTTTTCGAATATCGTTATAAATTATAGCCTATGTGTTATTCTGATGTATAAGCTATATTATGGTAAAAGTTTCATTAAAGTCCATTCAGTAGTTTTTGCGTGAAAGAGGAACAAACATACATCCATCCATACATCCATACATCCATCCATACAAACTTTCGCATATATAATAGTAGTAAGATTAAGGCAGGGATTCAAGTGAAACAGCACTGCGATCGCTTCGAATTGCAATCGCTACTGGAAGTGAATTACATTATCATCAACTTAACTTGGCATGACGTCACTACGGGTGGAGCCAATAAGATCTCACAAGCACTCAGCGATCTCCTCTTATTCGCCAAGTAGGCTGTGACGTTTTATCTAGCTCGTTTTTCATAGGCAAACGTCACGCTGACGTCACGATGTTTTTATCAAGAAACGTTCTAATGTAATTCATTTCCAGTAGCGATTGTAATTTGCAATGGCTTGTTTCACTTGAATCCCTGCCTATGTCATTTTAGTATTATTATTGCTCTTTGTAAGAAGCCTATCCATTCGCAAATTTTTATGGTGCCAGAGTCGAATTTTTTTTTTTTTTTTTTTTTTTTGCAAAAAAAAAAAAAAAAAAAGAAAGGGGGGAAAACCTTCATTGGTCCGTAAAAAATATATATAAAGGGGAAGATTTAGGGGTCCGCAAACGTAAGTTATTTGCTTCGAAAAACATTGAAAAGAGAAGGAAAAGAAAAAATAACATCACCAAGTCCATTTTCCCCCTCAGTTCTTGCCTGTCCTCAAGTCGAAAAAGATTACGAAACGCTGGTTTATACCAGGAATAGACAAAAGGCAACGAGGACAGGTAAAATGTACTTTAAAGGTGCTACGAAAATGTAACATTTAAACTGACTCAATTCGTAATGATCCACGATTATAAGATGCAAAATGACTTATTCACCCCTGACGCAACAAGGGAGGGAGTTTCACGTGTCTGTGTATCTGTGTATTTGTCGATGTGTGTATCTGTCTGTGGCACCGTACAGCCTAAACGGATGGACCGATTTTGATTTTTTTTGTTTGTTTGTTTGAAAAGTGAAGTAAACGAGAGTGTTCTTAGTTAAGTCGCGTCTTCTGATGACATTAATTAGCAAAGATATTAATTAAAAAACTTTAAAATGTTTTTCGCGATTTTTGAAGTGTTAACATACTGGAAAATTTTCAACAATAGTACCAAAAGGAAAAAAAAAAATCTATTCCTGAAAAGATGTATTTGGAACTTCTATGTAAAATAGTACTCGATTATAACGTTTTTTCAGCAAATGCGGATTGAAAACCGATGCCATTGTTGGCCGACGAGGAAAGAAAACTCAGTGATTCAAACTGCTTAACTGCTGCCAGTTTCTATTTGTTAACAATTAAAATACTTGTTATTGATTTTTGCATAAGAATTTTCTAAAACTTTCGTTTCTTCTTCCGCAGGAACGGCGACTGTTCAAAGCGAGAACTGCGGCTCTGTGGACATCATGAAATGTCTTCCGGCTAGCGGGGAGCGCTTCTTTTTCCCGGACACGCAGCACAAACTTCGAGACTACTGCGAGTAAGTTCATTACTTTAACGTCTCACATTTAATTGTGCTCCGTGGTTTCGTTCTACCAATGTCCCCTAAAAACAAAATGCGTGACGTTTTTTGTTTTCAACATAGAGCAAAAACGAGCCCACTGTTCGGAACGTACTGCCAAACTGCCATCCATCCGAGTTCTTTGAAACTAAGAGACTGAACGATTAACGATTGGTTGATTTCTAAATTTAAATTCAGAAATTAACTAATTAAAAATTTCTTTTGAATCGTTTGGATCCATCGCCAATAGCTACAGGCCGCAAGGTATAGCGCTTTGTTCCGTACAGTTAGATCCCATTTTGAGGCAAATGCGGTAAGTATTTAGTATTACAGAGGCGTTTGTTTAAGTCATTTAGTAATATATTTTTACTTAGCTTTGTTTTGACAGCAAATCGAAAAGTAAAATGGAAAACAATCCATAGAGCTTTAGTTTCGAGTAAGTTGTACCATTGTTGTTTTCCGGAACTGTAAAAAGATTTTGTAAATAAAATCTCCCCAAAAACAACAGTGTTGTAAAAAAATCCCCCGCCAAGAAAACCTTAAATACTCAGCCTTAAAAAGTTATGATATCGAGTTTTCCCGCCAAGTTTGTGCCAAACTACAACTAACCTGTATGTATAGTTCTTTTAAATTGTTTTCAGTTTTGCCAGGCGGGAAGCTTTGTCTTGTGAGGTGGTTGCTTAATGAGTAAAAACTTCCCGCCTGGCAGGACTGAAAACAATTTAAAAGAACTATACATACAGGTTAGTTGTAGTTTGGCACAAACTTGGCGGGAAAACTCGATATCATAACTTTTTAAGGCTGAGTATTTAAGGTTTTCTTGGCGGGGGATTTTTTTACAACACTGTTGTTTTTGGGGAGATATCACATGTTTTTGCATTAATATTATTTCTTTGCCTGTTTTTTTTTCTCTTCAAAATTTACTTTGCATGTGTTTTTTTCCCTTCAACATTTTTCTTGGCGGTCCGACATCTGTGGTTTTCTTGGCGGCATGCATTTGGTGCAAAAGTTCAAGGATCTTCTTCAGTCTGGGATAAATTTGAAATCAATCACAATGTACCACCCGAACCGACGCAAAACAAAGCTAGTTGCTAACAATACTACGATTAAATTAAAAGTTAAAAAAAAAAACCCCAACCCTTACTGCCGATCTCATATTAAAATGAACTAAATTGAAGATCCCATTTAACATTCGAGCGTTCGCGCTGGGTCTTTTCGACCCAGGCGCAAGGATAAACACTCGCTGCTCTACTTCTATTTGAAAGAAATGGATCAGGTCCACTGTAGCTGCATTCAAAGTCGACCCCTTGAACTTGGATATACTTTTGAGATCCTTGATTAATATTTGTCAAAATCATGATTTACTACTGAATTATTCATTAAATATTGTTAAAATGCTCTTAAAATGTAATATGGGTCACTCTGACCCAGCGCGCGCTCTCGTGTATCGGTATGTCGCGCGCTTTCCGGAAGGTTAAAAGCCCTATGCAATAAAATCAATTACAAATATTTTATTTGTTAACAAATAGAAACTGGCAACAGATAAAATTATAAATCATTGAGTTTTCTTTCCTCGTGGCCCAACAATGAAAACATAAACGCTCAGATGTTGAACAGAGCTGGTAGATAGAAATCGGACCAATTTTAAGCATTAATAACTCCGGGGTGCGATGACCCCGGGGGGTAAATTTTGGGAAAATGTCCTCAATGTCTCATCGAGAATATTCATACCAAAAATCAACACTAAAGACCCCCGGGGAGAAAAGATACGGAAAATAAAAGCGAGGGGGAGGGGGTGGGGGGGTCGAAAAACCCCCTATGCCGAGCTTTGGGACAAAATAAATGTGGGTGCAAAAGCAGAGCTCAATCCGAGTTACCGTTTAGTCTGGACCCCTGTCAAACAATTTTTAAAAAGTGCGAAAAATAGCGATTTTATAACATATATCACCCCTCCCCCTGAGGGTCCTGGATGTTTTGCTTTAGTATGTGCCGTCAGGGGCCGCTGGAGATTGAGTATACCAAAAATGAACTCTAAGGATCTTTATGGGGCTGAGATACAGAGGGGTGAAAACCCCGGTTTGGTTACTCACGTAAACAGTCCTAGTCGCTCTTTTACATTTTTATTGGCGACGGAAATTTCTTGGCGGCTTGTATTTGGTTTTCTTGGCGGGGCGGGACGCTCCCGCGTCCCGTGATATTAATGAAGAAACCTAATAGGATATATTTCGAGTTATAGCTCACAGAACGGCTACGATTGAGCAGATTTTCCTGAAATTAAAAATCATTTTTTCGCATTAAGATAAACAAGAAATGTATTTTCAAAGGAAAAACAAGCAATTAAAAAAAAAAAAAAAAAAACTAGTGAAAAGAAAAAAGCGCAACGAAAAGAGAAAAAAGTATAGAAGAGAATTTGGCTGCAAGGAAAAAAAAAAGAAACATAATTTGGCGACAATATACAAAATGCAATACTTGACAAACCAACACTCAAACCATATAACAGACCTCTAATTGTCACAGGTCCTTACCCTCTGCCTGGAATCCTTTATAGAGGATTAATTATGAAGGAAATTAGCTTGTAGAGGATTGGAACGGTAATGCGTGTGGTCGTCGAGTACGCGGTATATGATCATTATCCTTTTCCAGCTTCCATTTACTAAATATGCTCTTTCTAGGCTACTACAAAAACTTTTTTTTCCCGGAAAAACATTCACCAAAATAATATACTGATCGTAAGGTTTGCCATTACCTTTCAATTTATTTCCCTAATAAAAGAGTCATGACTTCTGATGAACTCAGCGACTGTATTATTTCTCTTTCAGTAATATATATAATATGACTATATACGTATCAGATATATATAGATAGTCATATATATATATATAAATATATATATATATCAGATAAATATATATGACTATGTATATGCTATTCATATTTTTTCATCAGAAACGAATACTAGGGCGGGTGCTTGCTCCTGCATTGAGGGAGGTAATTTTTTTCAATATTGAGGTTCCAAAAATACAATTATATTCGATTTTTAATGCAGTTGGGGAAGAAGATTCAGGCTATCCCCGAAATGTTTCGGAAACGAAGTGAATCCTTTGTGATCTGTATTTGTAAACCAGTATACATAGTAAAAAGGAAGTAAGGAAAATCAATTGCCTTTCCCTTGAAAAATTTCTGGATCCACCCTTGATATGTATAGTGCAGTAGTAGAAAAAAAAAAGAATAGTAGCAGGGCGGGGGGGAGTTATTTCACAGTTTTTATAGGGATAGATGCCCTGATTGGCAGATTTCTGTTAGGCAGAAAAAGGTCAATTAAAATTAGTCAGCCAGCCTCAATTAAAGAAGCAGGTTACTTTTTTTTTCATTAAAGGGGATTTGAAACCACTTTGCGTGAAATTTACATATCTTTTCAAAGATCAAACCAAATATTTCGAGGGTTATGCGTGTCCGCTCCCCATCCCCAGCCCTTTCATTTAGAGCTTCGAGAGGGGGCAATTGCCCCCTTACGACCCCTACGACTTAAGATTCATTTACATATAAGTGAGCATGATTTTTTAAAATGAATTTTGGATGAGTGATACATATTGTATTACGTGACTATTTTCTTATTTACAGTCACCTGATGACCGGCCTGGACTGTGCAAAGCGCTTCATAGACAGCTGCGCAACGCAAGCGGACAAGGACATCTACTACAACCTCACTCAAGACATGTTCGGCATGAACGTGGCTCTTTGCACTCCAGGATCAGACCTCAGCGTCCGTAAGTGCAAAGTAGTTTCCATTAAGCAGGCTGAAGCATCAAGCTTAAGTTTCACCACTTTGGATCCAACTCATTTACTTTTACTTTCATTTTTCATTGCTGCGAAGTAAGGGTTACTAGAGCAAAGTTTCGGGACATTGCCAAGCTTTGTTAAATTCACGTGAAAAGTTACCAAAGCGCGACAACTCGCCAGAAAAGACATATCTCAAACACGTGCTGGATTCAAAGTGGTAGGCTCGTCTATATAGGGGGTAGGGACCTTAGTTTTCATGATCATTTGGATTTACTAAAGTTTTACCATGGAGAGATGGTGGGTGACCTTCAAGCAGAAACGGACCGTTTCATTTTGTAATAGGTAGGAGCAGCGAGAAAGTTATTATTTTTTTTTTCTTACTTTCTTCAGAAAAGTTTTAACTGCCTGCGAAATCTCTCTCAGATATAACTTATTACAAAATGAAGCGGTACGTTTACACTTCACTTCACTCCTTGAGGGGCCACAGTACCTGTCATTGTTGTGACTTAACCTGTTACGGCATCCTCGAAGCTTTTTATTAAACAATTATAACAATTACAATATCTAATTTTCACAAAAACATACGACAATTACAACGAATAGTAACACGGAGCATAAAACATTTACAACATATAATGACATAAAGACATAAAATAATTGAAACATATAATCACATAAAGTTAGCAGTTTACACTTTCTCATAAAAAACAGTGTTATACAGATGGTTATATAAGCAGTTGTATAGGTAGACGAGGAAAGTGGGATAGAGAACTTTGAGCATTTGGTGAATAATTTATACTATGACATTTACTCCATATAGTCGGAGTTAACAATACTAAAACACTATGGATTAGGCTAGTAGAACATTTTACAGTGGAATGTTGCAAATATTTACAAGCATATAGTATACAAGAAGGGGGAAAAGGAGGGGGGCAGTACATGAAGACGGGTCGATGCAAATTAGAATGTGTTCTGGTATAGATAGCCTTCCGTTGATAAGAAGTGAAACATTGCGGAAAGACGTGCGGTGCTACGACGCAGTCCAAGAGCTTGTTTGGGACGCTGTTGGTAGGATGTGCCCACAGGGCAGCGAAGATGGTGAGCTGCTGTCAGTGGACAGTCAAAAATGTAATGAAAGTTGTCCCCCTCTTCTCCGCACGAGCAGAGAGGGGAGTCGATTAGATTAAATTTGCTTAAGTATGACGGAAAAGGACCATGGCCGGTTAAGAAAATAGTATGGCAGCGCTGCGAGACGCGCGAGGAGAGCTTTATTGTGGGAAATATATCGTATACTCCTACTAGAATGCAACTTAACTTGCCACTGACTTCACTACGGGCGGAGCCAATAAGAGCTCACAAGCAGTCAGCGATCTCCTCTTATTCGCCAAGTAGGCTGTGACGTTTATCTAGCTCATTTTTCATAGGCTAACGTCACGCTGACGTCACGATGTTTTTGTCAAGAAAAGTTGCATTTTAGTATCGGCCCCTCTCCGCGCTGTCCCAACGATACTGCCAATCCATACACAGTTGTTGCAAAAGGAGTTTCTTTAGGTGAGACTTGGGGAATAGAACACTCGAGTCTTCCTGAAGGTCTTGCGTTTCTGCTGCCAATTTGGCTAGTCTATCGGCTTCGTCATTTCCAGTTTTGGGAATGACCCTTAACCCAGAATATTTCAAAATTTTTGGATGATCTGATTATTTGGATTTGAATTGCCTGAACCAAAGAATTTCTTTGCAAGATATTTTTTAGTGCCAAAAGAGTCGACAAACTGTCTGAGAAAATTTGGAAGTATTGGTTAGGAGATTTTTGAGTAAACTGGATAGCATTTTTAATTGCCAAAAGTTCTGCCTGGAAGACTGAGTTGTCCCTCCGAAGCCTCACCGAAGAGCTACAAAAGGTTGTATTACCAGCATAACCAACAAGACCAGAGCCTATCCCGTTCGGGGTTTTTGATCCGTCTGTATAAATTCTCCTGTCGGACAGGTATACCGAATCTATCTTCTAGGGATGAATGAAGTCAAAGTTGTCTATTTGGACATGTGACTCCGTAAACCACTTGTATGTGTCTCGATCAAATAATCGGGGAGCAAACTCAACACCGTCAAGATGGATTGGTTTGTTTTTAATTTGAATTTTAAATAGCCAGAGATGGTGCCGAATAGTTAGTTCAATGGATGGGATTCCCGAAAGGGTGTATAAAGCATAATGAGAGGTTGTTGAGTACGCTCCCGTCAGAGTTAGGAGAAAACGTCGTTGGAGCGTGTGTAGCATCTTGAGTTGTCTGTACGTTTCCACTTCAAGGTCATCTGCCATCTCTCCGTAATCAAGCGTTACATTGAATTTGGCTTGCTTTTAAAGCTCGACCGCGGAGAGATGGAGCGTGACCTTGAAGCGGAAACAGACAGCTTCTTTTTAAAATAAGTAGGATTAGCTAGAGCATTATTTTTCACAAACTTGGTTTTGTCAGAGAGATTAAGCATGTAGTAAAAATATTAATTAACTAATTATAAAATGAAGCTGCCCGTTTCGGTTTTAAGGTCACGCGCCATCTCTCCGCGGTCAAGCTTTACCTTTTTTGCGTTAGGTTCCATTCTGGGTTTGGAAACAGATGCTTTTGAGGGGAAGGTATAGTACCTCTCCGGTAAGTTGACCTCTGACATTGACAGCGATTGCCTCTTTTTCATTTAACAGGAAAGGGTAATTGTTGAACTGATTGGGTTACTTTGATAATCGTTTGTCAAAAGCATTCCAACTCAAATCCGATGCAATTACTTTCTCCTGTTAAACGAAATGAAGTTAACCCATTTATGCTCAAGTTTTTAAACAATTTTTTTCAATTTTTATCTGCTTAAAACTCTTACTTGGAATGGTTTATATACATTTTATGCTTAAAATAGTTCGCCGCTGTCATATTTATTAAGTTATTTGACGTTCTGTTTATGGGATATTTTGGAGATATGCGAGCAAAATACCTTACTTGACTTTACTTTTGCAAAGTAACATTACAGAAGGCATCTGTGATCAATTTTGAGCAAATCATTTTAAAATAGTCAAGTTTTATGAAAAATAAGTTCGCAAAAAAAAAAAAAAACTTACTTTCTGTGGCTACCCATGCTGGATCGTTGCTTGAGTGATTTGTCTGAAAATAGCTGTCAATAATTAAACTCTGATGTCCAAATAGTGGCTCTAACTGGTTTTCTCAAGAAGAAGGACTATTTAACTTACGAAAACAGCTTTAGTAAAATGATATACCCATTACAGGTTTTTGTATGCAGTAACTAACAAGTGTCCCGTTTTTAGGCTACTGGGCATAAATGGGTTAACATTGTCTGTGTCAGAGGTTTCGCTTACCGGAGAAGCACTTTGGAGTTACTTTCCAAATCATATGTAAAACCCACTCTCTTTGGGTATAGAATGATACGATCGATTATACTTCGTAAATAGTGCATTTGGAATTCGGAAACTTTTTGTTACACTTAGCTCAAATAAAAAAGCTTCAAGATTTGGTGTTGAACTGACAACTAATAAAAATGCTACGAAAAGTCTTGAAACAAGTGTTGGCGTTTATGAAAAATCTTTTATTTATTTTTACTACGAGGTTCTTACGCTCAAACCTGTTCTTATGCTGTGGATAGGGATCGCATAAAAAAAAAATTGCACATAACTGCACGAGTAGTAAAGCACTATAACTCGTCAAGTACTATAACTAAATATATAAGTACTATAAGTATAACTCTGGTTTCAAAAGAAATATTATGTGTAATTTGTCACAGAGAAAAAAGTAAACGCAAGTTGGCCTTATTTGGGTAAAAACGCGAAAAGCGGGACTAGAGAACGTAATATGCGGGAAATATTACTAACAGCATTGAGGAAACCCAGACCTAAGAGGAGAACTTTATGAGCATAAAAACGTTAAACACGGAAGATGTACCACGAAAAACCTTAATTCGGTTGTTGTTGTACACGAGTAGACTTAATTATAGACATTTTTCAATTTTTTTAAAGATTTCATCATTTAATACTGTATAATGAATAATTAGATCTATTTATTCTTCTTAAATCATTTATTTATAACTTTTCTAAAATGTGTGTATTCCTTTTATGTGAATATTACCTTTATTTTATATTGTTTTCGTTTTTAATGAAAACTATAAGCAAAAATTGTTTGCAAATTAATTTGGATTTGCTTAGATAATTAGATTTGGCAACGAAATATGATAAAAACAAGTAATAGTTTTCCTGCAAATATTGACTTAATAATTTAGTTAATATCTACTTATATTAAAAACTGAGTATCTTTCTAACTATCTTTCTAACTATCTTTCTATGTCACGCTTCTTTCTCCTGAACGCCACTGAACTGAAAGTCGAATCAGGTACCGATAGATAGGTAATTTTTCAGGCATCATTAGTTTCAATTTATATAATTATACGATTTTAATTAGCGAAGATATCAATTAATAAGTAGTCAAATTTAAAGCGATTAAGCCTAATAAATGATTAAATATGAAAGCCATTGTTGCATTGCAAAACGTGGTTGCCATGAAACAGTAATAAAAATGATAATGAGAATTTTGAATGAAGGCTTAACTAAATCAAACACGAAACTCATAAGCGGGCGACTTACATAGTATTTTTATCGCTAGCTACTTGTAATATTTTTTGTTGAAGAGCCATCTACTTATATTAAAAACTGAGTATCAATGTCTGCTTTTTCTCCTTTGAGCGAGCTGAACTTACTGAATATTTCCTCACCATCTTGAAGACGCGAAGCATCTCAATAATTCGAATGATTTTTTTTATACAGGAAAAAAGTAAAGGCGTGAAGCGCCTGTTAGCGAGCCGCCTTGGCGGGGAGTAGTTTCTTGAAATTTTCCTCACTACTTTCAAGGCACGAAGTGCCCGTGCAACGCCGGGCCACGTGCGTGGTACGTCTTGAAATCGAATGAACATTAAATTATATCAAATAAAACTTCAGAATGAGGTAAAAGTTAGAGAGGGGGGACGTTATGCATCAACATGCCGCAGGAAGCTAATCTAGCTGCCCTGGCAGCTAGGTGATTATTAAATTTTGATTAAATATTGTGAAATTATATCATATTATTATGTTTGAAAACATTGTTTATAAAGCAGTGAGTAACCGCCCCTAAGCAAGTGCTAAGGCAGGAACATGCAATACACCGCTAACTCGGTCATTTCGATTCATGGATTGCAGTTTCGTGCTTATTATGCACTCATCAACAAAGAATAGGAAAGTAATAGGAAGTAAGTTGAATTGGAGGCAAAATTCCTTTTAAAGAGCAAAGAGAGCCAAAAAAAAAAAAAAGAAACTGGTAGCTAATGTGAAATTAGAATACCAGCGAAGGTAGGGGGTTAGGGGCGGTTATTCACTGCTTTATACCCGAGCTCTGCCTTAAAATTTACTAGTTGTACCGTACCAAGTGCGGTCGCTCGTTTGTATTCTAATTTCACATCAGTTACCATCTTTTTTGACTTTCTCTACTCTTTAAGAGGATTGTTGCTTCCAATTTGGTTACTTTCGTATTCCATGCTGATGAGTGCATAATAAGCACGAAACTGCAGTCCGTGGATGGAAATAGCCGAGTTGGCGGTGTATTACATCTGCTGTTGTTCAACTATTAAAAATAAAAAATATGCATATAATAATATTCACATGAAATGAATACATGCATAATAGAGAAATTATATAAATAAAGATTTAAGGGAAATAAATCAATATAATAGTTCATTGCCAATCTAATAGTTCACTGTCAAATAATGAAATCTTCGAAAAATTTAAAAGTGTCTAAATCCATTGGTGTATAATGTGGACAGTATTGATTATTTGTTTTTCTTATAAAATGTTTTTTGTCCAGCAAAAACCTCACATGCAGTAAGAGATCATTACCCTTCCAAGTTTAGAATTACCACTGAAGTAGTACATTAGTAAAAATGCAACTAAATTTTGGAGCTAACATTAAAATATCATTTGTAGATTTGGTTGACCGATGCATTTTCCATTCCTTAGTCGAGAGTCTATTTTCATTCTTGGCACTCTTTCAAAAGCTCCTCAGAAGCCATCGAATATCCCGCCCTTTGCAGAAGCTAATGTATTGGTTCTAGGTATTACATTCAGTATATTTCCCGCATTTCCCCTGAAATGCAAACATAAATTTTCTATTTTTTGCACTCATATGTATGCGAAACATTCTTAAAAACCGGAGTTTGGTATAAGACTGGAGCATTGAAAAAAGTGGGTTTTGATATCATTAGTTATATGCCTCATATTTTTAAGGAACAAAACTAATTATTTGAGGAAAACTATGAAAGCATTTATCTTTACTTGAGAATAAGAAAATGTACATGTAACTATTGTATGCAAACTTTTTTAATTAGTTGGCAAAAAAAAAAAAAAAAACTTTTCGTTAAAATTTCTAAATAATAACATTAAAAATTGCATTTGCCAGAAAAATTCTGTTTAAAAGTGAGAGATCTTGTTTGTACTAGGGAACGCCAATACAGTTTTTATATTTATATCACTATAAAACTACACGTTCAGGTTTAATACATAAATTTCATAAGTACTTAATTATCCACAGTACTCACTTTAGAAAAATGTGAATAATCAACGTCTATCGCATAAAATTTACAAAAATATGCATATTTTTGCAAATCTTGTGCAATAAAACGTTAATTATTCCTGTTTTACCTTTCAAGCACAAATATATTTATTCAATTCTTATCTTAAGCATTGTAATATGATATAAAAATATAACTTCATTTTATTGTAA
>JAXGGA010015046.1:0-30306 GCA_038373865.1 Uloborus plumipes
GAAAATTTTAATTAGGATTTGTATAGCTTCAAATTGTTAACAATTATTTAGCACTCACCAGATGCTCCAAAAGTTCTTTTTACTCCTTTTTGTGACAAATCACTGAAATTTTGAGTCATTTCTTGTGCAACGGAAATTGAAGTAAAGTTATAAATTGCCATCCACTTTCGTGGTATATCTTCAATTTTGCAACAAAATTTGTTCATAAAATGAGGCGTGATATCCATTTTAAATTTAGCGATGTTCCTATAGAATTAATGTTGAATTGCAATAATAGTTTAAAATTCAGGCTTTAAGAAAAAGTCCCCTTTTTTGCGTTACTCATTTTTCACAGGCCCAGGGCACCAACGTTTGTGGGCCTTAAATCCATCTAAAGTTTTTAAAATGGAGAAATTTCATATCGCACTATGGCAAGATAAAAAATAAATTAAAAAATACTCATTAGAAAACTTGAAATCCAAAATATTTTACTACTTCATTATATTGTTTTTTTTTTGGGGGGGGGGGCAGGGGGCAGAACATAAAGCTCGTGCTCCTACAAAGTCGTGCCCTGTGTCTAGGTATCACTTTTTCAAAACGTGTATTTAAAACATTTGTTGTTTGAGAGGGGTAAAAATTACTGCATGTGCTGCGCTTTTTGCAATGATTTTGATAAACTCAATTTTGCTTTTCGCGATATTTTGGCCTTTTCGCAATAACAGATATATATTCACTCTCTAAATATTAAGTACAAGTCCCTATTTTTAGGGCATAGGCATAAGAGAAAAATGAAAAAAAAAGAGGTTGGCATAAGAGAAAAATGGAGATCCTAAATCACATGTCTGCGGATCTTTTTTCCAAAATACATTTAAAACACTTTATGTTTGAGAATTGAAAGAAACAAATTCATCTTTTATGTTTTTGCTATCATTTTAAGACTTGAAAAACGATGATTAATATCTGTGAGAAAATTAACTTAAATACGATCGATAAAGACGAAATGCCCCCCGCCTTCGCTGATAGAAAATAGAATTTGAGTAAAGAGCTCATTTTATTAAAGAAAATGTACCCCCCCCCCCTGGGTTAGATCGACACCCTGGTTAGGTAGATATATAAATTCAAGTTTTGTGCATACCTTAAAGTAATTTCAATTTGCAAAATTTTGGTCAATTAATCGTAAAATTAGATGATTATAGATAATCGGCAAAGTTGCAGAGTTCCAATTACTGCCGATAAATGGATGCTCTCTCCCAAATTCAAACTCAAAATCAAGAAAAAATCTTAACTCTCAATGTAAAAACATACTAAACCACATTTTCAGAACTTATAAACATTATGGCACACTCCGCGTTGAGAAAAAATGGAATAAACAAACAGCTTCTCACTGCCGAGGAAGACATCTCACGTCTTCTTACCCTGTCGTAAACTTCTCGACGCGATTCTAGATACCTTAAATTAGAAGTGGCTTTGAGATTAGCGATTATTCGTGTCTCACGAGATGTGACGTAACGGGGCGCAAAAAACCCGTATTCTCGGTATCGACTATATTGACGATACAATGAGAGCAGGGCCCCTGTCCTTGTCCTTTCTTTGTGTGAATGTGTTGTTGTGTGAAAAGTTGCTTACCATATAAACGGGTACCTATGGCATGCATGGCTGTGGAAGTTGGATTTCACACCAAATGACGGTACAGTTGGAAAAGTGAAGCAGCGCACCCCAAATTGCCAGCCTGGTTGGTATACGACAAAAAAAAAAAAAAAAAAAAAAAAAAAAAAAAAACCGGATATTTTTTATTTAGCAATTATTTTGGATTATTGATGTTAAAAAGTGTTTCTATGAACTGTACTTTTGCATTCATTTGATGAATAAAGATAATTTTGCCTAATTAATCATTTTGATTCTTATTTTTTAACCTGACCTTAAGAAAGGAAATTTGTCCCATCGTTTGACTAATTGTATGAACTAATTATTATTGACTTACTATATTAGCTCTAAATAAGCTTTGAGTTATTCTTTTAGTGATTTAAGGTTCTCCGTAGGAAATAAATTTGTTCAAAGTACATTATTTCTTAAACAATAAACTTTTTGCGTAAAATCGTGAAAAACGTATTGTACTATTTTTAAGCACTTTTTTCAAGTAGTTTTGTATTATAATATTTAACCATGACAGTTGATAGATAAAATCTGGGGAAAAGTCTCGAGTATAAAAAGTTGGAACGAATTTGAAAACTATAATTGGTTTCCTTAAATTTTGCGTAGTTTACTATGGAAAATTCGGCTAAATATTGCAATCAATGCACTCGACTTAAATGCATTTTGCTATAAATCCTGAATAATTTATAATTTCCTGGAATAAAAAGTTATTTTCCGTTGGAAAACAAATTCATGAAAATAAACTACTTATTAAAACGGATAGTGGAAGTAAAAGGATATCTCCCTATTTTGCCCAGGAAAGAGATAATAATACTGCTAGTGGTACTGGCGTAATTTATTTTGCATTTCTTTTAATCCACCGGTCATTAAAATCTGAAAAATGTATGGTTTCTTTTATCTTTGCACGAAAACAAATATCATATTTTTCATTTTGGACAAAACAAAATGGAGGCATTTAATCAAAATGATTAATTTCCGATTTCAAAATGTATAATTTATTTTTCTTCCTTTCTGAGACAAGACTATATTTAAGAGATTACTGAATTGGAATGTAACATTAAAGCTTTAATTGATGGTTAAGAACTCTGCGTTTTTTATGAAATAACTGCAACATATTTTAAGTAAACAAAAAAATACAAACTCTTTCATTGTTTTGTGGGAAATAGTTTGACTTTTGGATTTGTCCACTGATTTACATGCATTTAAAAAGTTTTAATTGCATGCTTAAATATATTTCTGACGCATAAAACGTTTTATTATAGTGTGGCTCAACTCTCTACTTAAAATGTTTAAAACTAATTGTAATTTACATTAAAATGAACAAATTCTTTGTTCTTTAAGTCTATTTGTATTTGTTTGTTTTATTTCACTGCAGATTATTGTTTAAATATTAGCTTGCTGTTAAAATATCATGCAGTTTACTTTATTTATGTACTAACATTATGGAACACTATTTCTTGAATATTCTTCTTCTGCATTTTGTCAGTAAAACAAGTTGTTTCTTTTTAGTATTTCAAATCATGATTTCACATGGATTTTTAGACATACAATTAAAGTTGAAGCCTTTTTCGTAATTACTCCTAGAACACAGATTTTACAAATTGACTGCAAGGGTTTATATAACTGATAATATGTTTTAAATAGCAGCACGCTGATTTGACAGTCGTCGTTTAACAGTCACACGGTGTTTGAATTGTAATTTAAGATTCCTTTTTTTAAAACTTTTGATTAATGAAATCTATATAATTAAAAGTACAATACACATTACAAAAAACTTTAACTCTTGAACATGGTTTTAGGTAGAAAATTATTCGATTTAGTTGGGGTTTTTTTCCAATCGCCAAAACTTATATGGTATTAATTTTTATACTTATATGCAGGGTTTGTCTTTAACTAAATAAAGCGGAAGAGATACAGGGTAATTCGAAACTTATAGTGTATATTTCGTGGGAATACGTCAGGAAATCGATTTCACATTGGAAAATATGTCCGCAAAAGTACGCATTTTTATGTGGAGGGCTCTGTGTGCAGACAACCAGCTCACACGACCAGCCCCCATGGCCTCTAAGGTCACCTGATTTATCGGCCATGGATTTATTTTTTGGGGAGCAATGAAAGACCTTGTGTTTGAGACCGCCATCGACAGTGAAATGGACCTTGTTGCGCGAAAAGCGGGTGCCACAGGCATTCTGTGATTTTTTTTTTTTTCTTAACCGCTTGCCCGATTATCCCGAGTTATCTCGGGCTCGTATGAGTTGCAGGTAATTATTATCCCGAGAAAACTCGGATGAAACTAATTGATTTTACGCCCATAAATAATTAAAAATTCAACTTGAAACCTACATATTTCATTTGTATTGCTCCATTTTCTTGTATTTCAAAATTAAATTTTAAAAAAAAATGTGTTTTTTTTTTTTTTTTCAATTTTTTCCAAAAAAAAAAAAAAAATTGTAAGGGAAGTGGATAAATACAGAAGCCATCAGCTTCGATATACATGAGGATTCGTGCGATACGCCTTTCATCCTGATAAGCACAATACGGATTTATGGCAGAGTGGTTGAAATAACATCCATGGGCAAGGCGGGACTCGAACCCGCGACCTCTTGCTTGCGAGGAGAATACTCTACCTCTAGGCCACCGGGGGATCTTGTCTGTGTATGAAATACCGGACGTTTTTGAAAATGTTCGGCCGTCAATGCAATGGAGCTGTGAATTATGTGTTCACGTAAATGGTCGCAATTTTGAGCATTATACTGTGAACCTGTACTTTACTTGCTGTAATAAAAACCACATTCCTTACCACATAAACGTACCACCTTATTTTTTATGTTATCTTAACTTGTCCATCTTGTTCATGTAGATGACGTTTACGCTTATACTTTCCTAAGTGAAATCGGTTTCCTGACGTATTCCCTACCTCACCACGAAATTTGTACGATAAGTTTTTAATCACCCTGCATATCTAAAAGGCTAGATTTGAAAAAAATTCTCCAGTCTCTGTATTCATTCTCTTAAATTGCTAGATGTTAAGTTTCAGTAAATTTCAATTGCAGATGTTTTTATTCACAGGGCGATTTTAAACACATGCACGTTTTGCAGCTTTTAAACTTATAAATGCAAGAAACATGTAATTCAAAACACAATTCAGAACTACTGAAAAACATTTTTACGTTGAGGAATTGGTGGAAAAGTGAAATAACTAACATAACTTACCTTTTCAAAATGAACAAATTGGAAGATTGTTTTAAAATTTTAGTGAATAAAGAAAGAGCGTGTATTTTATACTAAAACTGATATTAAAACATTACTTTCATTTTTGGTAGTATATTTGTACATTAAAAAAGGGTAAAATGCTTTGACTTTTTTTTCCATGGGGCAAAGTGAAACATCAAACATTTTTCTACTAAAGCTTTTTCTACCTGATTATTAAAAATAATTTCGATCAAATGAAGGGGTAAATAAAAGAATGAATGATCTAAGAATTAGATTTGGAAACAATGAATGAATAAAAAAGTACAGTAATTGATTAACATTGTAAGAATTAATAAATAAGTGAGTGAAATAGTGAATGAATAAGAAAATAGGAACATGAATGAATAAGTAAGTGATTTATTAAGTTAATAAAACGAAATGAATTCATTATCATATGAATGGATAAGTTATTTAATGAAGGATTGCATAAGTATACGAACTAAATTTTCACTTTGCTTTATCTGCATTGACAACGTATGGATTGAACAATTTATTCAAAATAAAACTAAGCTTAATATTAATTTAATAAATGCTGCACCGAACATTAGTAGATCTCAATTAATATTCAAAATGCTTATAACAAGACCGTTATTTTCTTATAATAACAAAAATATGTTTTGACTCACAACCACAACGAAATATTTCAACGTTAGTATCAATTTTTGAAAACTGCTTGTATAATCATATTTTCTTTGATCTTCAGAGGACATTTTTTCCTGATTGAAGTAAACTACATGTTTTACTGCATAGCTCAGATATTACTAGATAAGTGGCAGTACAAACATAAAAACTATTTTACCATTTCACTTCGCATCGCTTTTTCACTTTGCCCTGATATTTCAGATTGCCCTAAATACAATAAGCAGTCTACTAAGGACAACTTAACTTAAGTAGATTATATTAAAATACCAATCGTTCAACCAGCAGTTAATAAATTGCTGTCCTTTTAAATAATTGCCAAGAAAAACAGAAAAAAAAATATTTCACAGCATTGGAATTCAGAAAAATAATTATATTTCTTCTTCAAAAATCACGAGCTTTTAAAATGAATTGGTCAGCAACTCTTTCTTTTACTTTAAAAAAAAAAATGTTTTAAATGTTTTGCTTTCATAAGCTGAATCAACCAGTTAAAAAAATAAATCAGCTTTGGCATAACTCTTTTATATTCTTTTGAAAACCAATATAAAAAATAAATGAAGAGGAATCGACAAAATTTAAATAAATATCTAAATTAATTAAAAATGAGCTAAAAATCATGCCAGTTGCTATTTTTAGCGATGTTAACTAACGTTCTCTTTTAATCAAATAGGCATGTTTTTTTTTCTGTTGATATATATTTCAGCAAGGAAAAACCCATTGAAAAAAAAAGGAGAGAAAATAATTATTTCGGCCTTTCTAGAATATCTAAAGCAAATCTGCTTATAACATCAATATTAATGTAGGAGTAATCTGTTCTATTTCTTTTGTCTTTTTATTATTGATAAAAATATTTTTAATTGCCTAAAATTGAATTCAAAATGTCCAACTAGGACGCAGATGACCATTGAAGCCCTTTCAAATAAAAACCAACTTGTTCTTATCAGAATTCTACCAAATGCTACTGGAATAGTTATTTTCTGTTTATTTTTTAACTTCTTATCTTTGTTTAAAGCTTCAATTAGAAAATGGACTGATATCAAGAACTTATCTTCTTATGTAACGAAAGCTCTAAGCCGTTCATTGTGTACTCCTTTAAGTTATTGCAAAAATGAAGGTTTATGTAAGAGCTAGATGAATAAAAGTATAGTTTATTTTTACTCCTTGACTTAGCTTTAGCTAATTTTGCTTTCTTTTTGAGTTTTTATGTTTCAGTACTGATCATTCTCAGTAAAATAATATGCAATAATTTTTTGTAAGCACGAAAAATATATGACCTAGTAATGTTCCTACGTAAAATACTGTAGCAGAAAAAAAAAAATATTGAAATAGCCCTCAATTATTTATGTTACTATTATTTTAATTCAAGAAAACAATTCAGTTTCTCTGCACGGAAATATTAATTACAGAAAAGCAGAGCTTTTTTTTCACAAAACAAATTATTTTACGTGAAATGTAGAAACGATTTATTTTGTGGTCTCATGATTCAGAAATAAATTATTCAGCTTCCTCTAAGAAAGAAATATATTTAAAAAAAGGACGACTTCTGTGAATAACCGTTCTTGTTTTTTCATGAAAAAGACACAGGAGTTTTTCAAAAAATAATAAAAATAGAAGAACATAGAAAACAAAACTTCCTTTTGAATTATCTTCTTGTAAACGTCTCTAGAACGAAATGTTTACAAATGAAGAGTGAAAAATGATGAAAACATTTCGTTCGCCTGGTGATAAATTTTTCCTTGAAAATACTTGTCTTTGCGCTCTGATTCTATGAAAATGTTTGAAAAGCTCGTATGCAATGTAGTGTAAGTTTTGCATTTTATGAACACCCAAAATCCTAAAGCTAAACAGCAATTTTTTTTTCATTACGTATTTACGTAATTTACAAGTTTCTAATTTTAAAATTAACGATAATCAAAGTTTCTGTTTTTTTCCCTTTTGATTCTTTTTTACAGGAATAAAAAGCATGATTAATTTTTATTGATAAAAGTCATCCATTTTAATTAAATAGTAGTGAACACATTGATAAAAATAAATGGGCAAATATCAATTGTTCTTCCCAAGAAAAAAAAATGTTACATAAACTTTATTAAAAAGCAAATACACTGCATGTTTTTAATGAAATAGATTTTTTATTTAAAAAAACATTCAATTAGAAAAGTCATAAATGAATTTAACATTATACCTTAAGTTATTTTACATTTTTTATCAATATCCTTTTCTGTGCAACGTTACTTCAGAGAGAGATTGAAAAAATCAATAAATATTAATTAAGAAGTTAATTACAGTTTGATTTGTAATTTGAATGCATCTTTCACTGAAAAAGAATTCAACACTGCATCTTATTTTTCTCCGTTTTTCTTTTTTTTGGGAATATCGTTTAAAAAAAGATTTCTTAACGTAGTCGCGGAGGATAAAAGGAAATTCGTGTAGGTAAAAAAGGAGTATTTTAACAAAGTAATATATTTAGAGCATTCTTTACTTATTATGCGTTTGCAAGATTTAAAAAGCAAGACATTTTTAAGGTCAATTTGGGTAAAAGAAAACCAAAATGCTAACTGTAAAATATTCCCCACGTTCTGAATAAGTTAAGAATTTAATTACTGATTAATAGGGTAAATGGAAAACATAAACTGCACATCAAGAACATATGGAAGGTAAAATTCAAAACTAAATCGATTTAGTAAAATTTCACATGACGAAGTATAACTAGTTACAACCAGTTGAGACCGATTTCTACGAGTTCACAAGAAAGAATGATCAGACAATAATAAAATATAATTATGTAAACTAATTCTCTAAATGTTGATGGCATTGTTCTGAAGAGTCCCCATTACATGCAAATCACTTTTTTATACCTTTCTTTTATTTTCTTCAAATTCATGCTGGGAGCCATTTTTCTGACACATACTTCAAAATCGCCTCCGAACCTTCCGCCCCTGCTTTTGAAGTTGAGAAACGCCATCCTGAACGTATTTCTTTGATTTTGGAGACATAAAAAAGTCAATAGAGGCTAAATTAGAACTGTTTAAAGGTCGGGTTGCAAAAAAAAAAAAAAACACCTCCTTACTTATATAGGAGAAAGCAATATTGAAATCCTTCGAGCTTAAACACTAGTTATTTTTTCTCTGAAAAAAGAGTAATTGGCACAAAAAAACATTCTTTGAAATAGATTTTTAACGTTATTTTATGATTTATCGCACTTTCTCAGCAGCGTTGTAGACGTTTTTTTCGGCTAGAAATGCTTCTGGAGAGCCATTTCGCACTTCCGATGAAACTGATTCTCTCTCATCTTCAAACCTGTCGTACCAAAAGTTGTGCTATGGCGATAGATACGCTTCTCATCAACTTCCCATAAATACTATAGCTTCTGCTTTTAAAGGGTTGACACAAAACTTTAAAGCAACTGCTCGATTGTTCACAGCTCGTCGCTTCCATTTTTCCGTACGCGAAACCGAAGGATGACTGCCAAAGTTATGCATTTGTGTCATGACTCTTAAACTTTAGCGACCCAGTCTTCACTGAACCCAACTCGACAAACATGTTTTTTTTTTCTTTTTTGTCTTTTTGTAACTTGGCATTTTATTCACCTGAAAAAAAATGATATCAGTCTTCATTGAACAACCCTCGTAGTTTTACTGAAGAGAAAAATGTTAAATCACTAAACGCTAAAACCTTATTTTTTTCACAATGTCATATTAAAAGAATGATGACACTTACGCAATTACTTAGAAATATTATCCTGCATTTTCAGTCTTTTAAAATCAGTTCCAGGTCCTGAAAGTCACACAATATGAAACTCTAGTGGCTTTTGTTACTTCGACTTTTGTTTGTCCCCCACTAACCAACCAACAACTGTCCAAGCTTCTGATTTGGTTAAATGACATCCTTGAGGCATCGTACTCATCAAAACACATTGCTTTGCTGTATGTAAATCATTGCTTTTTACTTTACCTCTCAGTTAAAATCCGAATTTCATTCGCTACCGCTAAAGTGTCGTTTCTGACGTCAAACTCAAAATTAACATACTCCACAGTTTAAAAAGTTAAAAAAAAAATACATTTGTAACTCCTTTCTTTCATTTACTGTAAAAAAAAATTACTCTTGAACCTCTTTTTAAAATAAAACTTGCGATATTCGTTAATTGTTTTGAGCAGTGTATGTTACATATGCGAAAACAAGGTCATATAGTTTGCAGTTTCGTGATTAACGGGTTATTCATCACACTGATGTCTCAGAAGTGGGATATTCCCCACATTTCATATAAGCGTATATAAAGACTTGCATCGGATAAGTGCAATAAAAGTCTCTAATGTACAATCAATGAAGCAAGTTGTAAAAAAAAAAAAATAGTGCTCAAAACCATCAGTATAAGATAAAATCATTTAAAATCTCATTTTCTTCATTTAAACCAATTTTATTTTATGTTTTGTTACTCATTTAATGATTTGCATTAATTTAGCTAAATCCTATCACTTTTCTCTATCATAATAATATTTATAATGTTATTTTAAGTGGAACATATACGTATTTTGGTGGAGTAGGGCGGATTCCTTCGATGTCATTGGAATTCGCCTCTAAGTGACAATTTCGTTTTTCAGAAATGATTAACTGATTTCGTATTTCTTAGTGCTGATCAAATTAACACTGATACAGACCTACATTAAGAAAAGTATTGGGCATTATTTTCTGGTTTTTTTCTTTAACACAGCAGTTTTTCTAAATGTTTCCGTTTACGTGGCGCGTAAACGGAACACCTTATATAAAGTGAATTATGCGGATTCTATAATAATTTTAAAATACCACTAAATAACTGAAGTAAAGATTTTATAACATAATTACCACTAGAACTTAAAAGCTAAGCTCAAATGTAAAATGTAAAAATGTAGAACGAAACATAATATGAGAATGATTAGTGAATTCTAATTCCAATTTAAATCAATGAGTAAAAGTACCTCCCTTAAAGTGTTGTCATTTTTCTGTCTTAAGCAGCTGGGGAAAACCACTCGTCCATCATATTTCTGTGCATTAATGGTTTCAGTCGTTGTGATTAAATCGTTAAATGAAATATGGATTTCTTTTGCGAAGAGGATGCGGTAAAATGTCTGAATACTCTTCATCCTTCAACTTTAAATTAATTGTAAAGGACTTGCAGAATGTTTTGGCAGATTCTTTGAATAATGAGAGCTTGCTTTTAAGATAAAAAGGAAAATATTGTGATACGACTGTAATTACTCTCTCTATTCCGTAGTTTGTTTGAATATTTGTTGTTATCGCTGATATGCAACATTGTAAAAAGTTTAAAAATGACTTTTTTTTTAGCAAAAGCGACTATTTAAATTTTGTATTAATACTTAAAAAAATCATTTTAGATGCACACGGTTAAAGGATTTCTGTGCGTTTTATTTATTTATTTTTTTGAAGAGATTTTCAACAAAATATTTATGATTTTTGAACCAAAAGTGCTTATTACGCTTGCCATGCAGCAGAAAACGATCTGGGATTTTCTAACTATCAGATATTAATCGTAAGACATACGTAGCAAATTGTCTCATTAAACTCATTATTAACTTCACTTTAGCATTTACTACAAGAAAGTACATTTGTATTTTATGCAACAAAATGCGATTTGTTGGTTTCATTTTTTATTTATTTATTTTTCACTTTTCTGAATTAAAAACAAATTTTCACGTTTTACTCCTGCTCTTAAACTTCAATTAATTACATTTGTAAACCCTGTCCCTTGCTACTTTTACTTCTCTTCTTTTTTTTTTTTTACTTTAAGTATATTTTTATTTAAACTTCTGAATCATATGTACTTTTCTCTGTTTTTCTATTTTTATTACGGTGTAAATGTCTATGTCTATGCGTTTAAATCGAAATTGACTACTAATATCAATCTTTTGATTAATTACTGCTATATTTAAGTTAACATTACCTTCAAATTTATGCATAATTGATTTTTTTTCAATTTGCTTATTAACATGTATATTTTCATTGATTTACTTTGAAAAAATATTTAAAAAGGCAACATTTTGCTGTTTAGTACTTTCTTACTGACTGAAACCGAAAATCCTTTATTTTTTAAAATTTAGGGAAAAATGAAAATATTGTCAAAACATATTAACATCGATGCAATATTTGTCCTTGCCCCTAAATACATATTTTGCTTTACCTAAAGGAAAAAAGAATTGAAAACAATATCAAAATAACGTAACTTTATCTCAATGTTTATTCTTTTGAACCTACTTTCTATTTAGTAACTTGTTTTAAGTCTTCATAGGGTTGTGCTCGAAATGAGGATTCGATTAGTAATTTCGAAGCAGAATTAAAGTGCTATGCACGGATGACCAAGAAGTCTGTTCATTTATTTCAAGATAGAGTGTACATGCAAAATGTTCATTAAGCATGTTATTTTCAGAATCAAAACTAAGTGGTTTTTATTAAACGTAATTAAGTTTTCAAAAATATTTTTTTTTCTTTAAACACATTCAATAAAAATGCACTGTCTAAATAGTTAAAATGTACATAAACAAACAAATACATGTTTCATTCTAGTTGCATATCGTGGGGTTACAAGTGAAACACACTAAGTCAAAAAACATGATTTTGAGAAAACGCTGATCAAAAATTGTTTATTTTAACTTCTTTGGTATTGGCATAATTATATCAAATTAAATTATAGTAATTGTGTTTTTTTTTTTGGTTATTACGAACCATTCTTGACTCTGGAATGCTTATTTCATATAATTATCTCCAGCATGATAATGGTATTAATATGGGCATTAATAATTATCATTAATTATACGACTGAGTGTGTTTCACTAGTATAGCATTGCATAATAAAGATATGACTTAGTGGGTTTTACCAGTAGAAACAGCTCATTTTTGTGTGTAAGATAAACTAAAAATCTGAAAATTAATAATTTTGACTTAATGTGTTTCACTTGTAACCCGACGATATATATTGTTTTTTAGTTAAATGCTGGGCTATTCTTTTCCAAGGAGGTTTTTTCTAGACGCAAGTGACAAATTATGAAGTTTCATTAAAAAATTGAGGGTTTTTTGTTTTACTAGATAGTATTGTTTTGGAGCCATGCAATATAAAGAAAAATTTATTAAAATATTGCGTCCACCTTTGACACTGTTCTTTCTTTTTTTACTGAACTTCCCTACGCATTATTTTGTCTAAGCTCTAATTAACTCAGCTCAAAAACTCTGATATCCTCATTCAGTTGCAGCGATATCTTTGTGAAAACTTTTACCATGCTAATCACGAACAACTCCAACATTTTAAGACAAAAAAGTTTGAAGGAAGTAGAGGAATTGGAGTTTCGGGGGCAAATATTGCATCAATGTTTGTAGAACAGCTTCAGGACATTTTTGACAAACTGCTGATAGTTTTCGTCTTCCTTGTTACCTAGAAATCCTCATAACTCACTCTACACTGTAAAAAATGAGTGTTGCTTTTACAGTATAATACAGCTAATTTTATAGTAATAAACTAAAAAATTCTAATTTTACAGTAAGAAACTGTGAAAATGTCAATTTTACAGTTTTTTACCGTGCATTTTACAATTTTAAACTGGAAACCTCTGCTGCCAGTATTATACTGTCGTTTCTACAGTATAATACAGCTAAATTTTACAACAATAAACTGAAAAATTGCTAACTTTTCAGTAAGAAGCTGCAAAATTTCTAGTTTTATAGTTTATTACTGTGCATTTTACAGTTAAAATTGGAACTTCGGCTGCCAGTATTATACTGTAAAAACAACAGTTAATTTATTGCAGTGTATTTCCAATGTGTTTTCTCTTGACCACCAAAATTTTTTATCAAAAACGGGGATCTATATAGTTATGTGCATTCAAAAGGGATGTTAAAAATTTTCTTCTTTGCACTTTGTTTGATCTATCTTAGGAATTTTACTCAATGATGGAAAACCATCAGAGCTTATAGCATACACTACGTTTTTCATTATTCTCAGGAGCATGCGCAGGGGAGGAATTATCAAAGTTTTTAGATTTACTTGATGCTCATTTTGGACATTTCTCTCCCCAAAATTTAAAGTTTTAAAAGTTCATTCGTGTTTTATGCCTTTAGTTTTTTCTTTACTTACCAGGGGTTGAAGTTCAAAAGATAGTCAGCCCCATGAGAGGTGCTATTTGAAAAAAAAAGAAGAATTTTAGTGAAATTTTAGTTCCCCAGTTGGATGTGTATCTTGAAAGCAAGGGCTAATATCAACTTTTCATGGTGATATTTGTGCATTGCGAGATAAAAAAATTCAGATATAACTGTTTTAGAATCCGATACAACTTTGGTGTTAAGTTGTTTTACTTTTAAAAAGAAGTTCAGTCATTTATTATGCATAAATCAATCAACAAGAATAAACAAAATATCCGTTAGTTTGATAATAAAAATAACACGATGCGAGCAAATATCGTATTATGTGTTCTTCACTTTACAAACTACACAGCAGTTGGTGATAGAGGCAAATATACATACCGAACCTAGTAATTAAAAATCACTAAAAAATGCCGATTCAGAAATTGAGAACATGTTTAATTGGACACTTCTAACGGAAATGCAGACACTCTTTCTTTCAAAAGCAAGAACTGTAATACCTAGACTAGTGCTACTAACTTGTACGTAAAAATCACACTAAACTGTTACAGCAATGTTCCAGAAGGGGCACAAAGCTCAGTTTAACTGCATTTAAAAATCATAGGAATATATGAGGGTTTATTTGGTTTGTGCCAGATCTGGCACACCGTGCAGTGAAGGTTTAAAAAGTAATGCAGGAAGAAATGAAAAATTTTATTACTTGTATGTATACTTACAAAAATTAACTAAAAATATATTTTGGTTATATTATTTGAATAATTTAATTAGAAGTATTAATTTATCAGAAAAGCAATGCTTTTAGAAACAGCTTTTGCAAATCCTAAGAATATCATTAGATGCAACTATATTTTTAGTCAATATTGAAAATGCTTCATTCTTTTCGAAATGAATGCATCCAATTCTCTCTTTTACTTCCTAGTAAATGACACCAAACCCCGAGGCCTCATTAAAAATACGCCAAAATCGGCCTTGCACTTCCAATTATCTGAGGAAACAAAGTATAATGCAAAACTTATCAAACATATCTATCGAATATTTAAGAATTCCAATTTTTAATAAGTGTCCCCAAAAACGTGTTAAAGTATCCAAAAGTATCTTATTTTTCCCATGAGTATTAAATGCTTCAAGGAATTCCATCGGTTCACGAATCATATCAGCGTGAGTACTTGACGTCAAGTTGCTATGGTTACCATCCCTTGTTTCTTTTCTAGGGCAAGGTAGCTATTTCAAATTAGATCCTCCGCAACCTCCTTATGTGGTTTGTTCATTTATTTTAAGTTTTTTCCCCTGATTTTTTTATTTTCATTTTGCATAAAAAATAACACACGCGATGGCTATAATTATAATACATTGTAGGGGAAAACCGCCTATATTGGACCCCCTAAGAACAGGAGGCCTGTGTCGCTCTATGTGAAGCAAAACAAAAATACAAAATAGGGCATCGTAAGCTTAATTTAACCAGGAACAGCCCTAGGAGCTTATATTTTCTAAAAATATGGAAATTATTTTTTAAAAAATTATCTTACAAAAAGTTGCAAAAGTCCAATTTAGGAATATATGCGCCTATATTGAACCATACGTTTCCTAAATTGGACCGTACCAGAAAAACATAGAATAATTTATATTTGAACTATACATCTTTTTTCCAGGATTTGCAATAGAATTTCTTTTGCTTCGGTCTCATTTAGGCAGTGTTGATACACTCACCGATAGCATTTCATGCATTTTTGCGCTTCATCTCTATGACAAATATTGCAATAACAATTGTTTTGGGGCAGTTTCTTGTTTATTCTTGGGTGACTTTTTCTGTTCTATGCTTCTTTCATACGGCGTTAGAATGATTGCTGAGATAGCCTTCCTTTTTGTGTTTTATATTTTTTAGGTAAATTGATATGTGAGCCTGGCCTTTACAAAATCATAGTTGAAGTTGACAATCATGCTTTGATGAGAACTATCCGCTGATTATGCAGAGCTTGTACTAATTTAAGTCGTAGCTAGTTCTTGTACATGGTGTACAACAGTACAACTCACACCGAACATGTAGCCTGCTCACTTTAGTTTTATCTGGACTACTTACATCGAACTCTGCTCCAGCCAAGTCAATGCCGCTAAACACATGTCAATTAACAGGCCAAACTCCTGTTGTTTAGAATCAACTCACAACATTTGCCATGGTCTTGATTGAAGTTTACCCATAAGAGTTACCAAACAGTTCTTCTATTCGATATTGGGTAATGGATCTCATTGGATGTTCTCGCATCCATGTATCACACACTCGATTAAAATATGTAGACAGAGGCTGAAAAAAGATAACATCTTGCATGGTGTGCTTTAAGAGAAAGCATTATTATATCGCTCTCGTTAACCAAGTTTATTGCATCTATGCTCTTGGTTTAACGGTTTTGATGAAATATTGTATCAATTGTGGTGAGTTATCGTTTGTGATCCAACCTTTTTTTAAACAAGCATATTGCTGACCAGGGGGTGTCTTTACGATAAGCAAATACATGGAACGTATTCTTTTGAAAATAAGCATGGGGAGGGAGGGAGGGTGTAGAAATTCTGTTGCATTCATGCAGCAAATAGCAAGTGTGTTTCTAACACGTTCACAACACATTACTGCTCCAAACTAGTGTTTACCTTTATACGTCAATATGTTTTTGGGGCTTTTGGACAGTGAAAAGACCGGTTTCATCTACATTGAACATTTTAGAAGCATATTAATTGTTTCTTTTTAAAATCTTTTCGAGCAAATCGAAGAATTTCATTTTTCCCTCGGTAAACCAGCCCAAATTTTATTCAAATTAATAATTATGTTTAAAAACCTGAAACTGCAACTTAATGGAAAAAGAGAAAAAAAAAAAAAAAAAAAAAAAAAAAACAAATATTTCAAGAATTTGCAGCTTCTAAAAAATGTGCTTAATAAAAAAAATGAATATCGTGAATAGGTGTTAAAGTATGCTTAAAATAATCTTAACTACGCTATTAAATCAGATGAGTCACTTATTTAATGTTCCAATTAATTAAAGTCTTGCTTAAAATCGTATTCTTAAATTGGACCACCGGTCCAATATAGGAAAATTTTTTCGGTCCAATAAAGGAAAACATGCCATTTTTTATTCTTCAGCTTATTTCTCTGTCAGAAATTATCACAACCGCGCATGTAAATACATAGATGTGATCCTTATTAAACACAGATTATTATGCTATAACAGCAGTTTACCTCAGCTTACAAGTTTTAGTGCTATCTTACTAGGTACAATACCGCAAAATAAGATTTTACACGTTTCCAACATAAATCATGCCGTAACTCACGCTACACAGTTCGAAGACTGGTGAAACTTCATACACATTGATTTTATTCCTAAAACTTTAAGTATCTACCGTTAAAGTTTAGCATAGATCTCTGTACTAGATTTTAAGCCCGAGGTCCAATTTAAGCAGTGGTCCAATATAGGCGGTCTTCCCCTACTTCTTCGTGGTTCGTAAAATATTGCGGATCATAAGCGTTAAAGGTATGTCTGAAAAACAATTTCCAGGAGGATCAATAAAAACGTTGAAAAGAAAATAAAACATCTTTTTAAAACAACAAAAGAGTTTTTTAATTATATTGTGTTTATGATTGAAAGAAATATCTGCGGAAATTCCTGACTTCGGATAGTCAAGGATATTAGTTTGGTCTTATTACGAAGTAAGTAGAGGGAATTAATGTTAGGTGAGATAAAAACATTAAAACAAAGTACAGTATATATAATAGGGTAGAATGAAAAAAATCAAACTTTGATAAAAAGATAAGTAATAGTGCGGAAAAGTTGTGTTTTGTATAGATTTTTCGCTGTGCAAAAGCATTTTTGTGACAAAAAATATCTTTAGGGTCCGCTTTTGGTTTGAAATTGACTAAATTTGCACCAAAACTGTCAAAAAATGCAATAATTTTATTTATGTATCAAAATTTTTAAAAAGTTAAGAAATAGTGCGGAAAAGTTGCTTTTGGTATTGATGTTTTGCCATGCAAAAGCATTTTTACTACAAAAAATATCTTGTGGTTCCACTTTTACTTTGAAATTGACCTTCATTGCATCAAAGTTGACAAAAATTGCAATAATTCCATCCAAAATAAAAATTTGATTAAAGCTAAGTAATAGAGCGGAAAAGTTGCCTTATATATATTTTGTCATGTGAAATTATTTTTATAACAAAAATTGTCTTGAAGATCCACTCGAGCCGTGAAATTAATCATTATTGTATTAAAACTAATAAAAGTTGTAATGGCTTCAGTAAAAATAAAAAATTCAACATTTCAAATATGATGTTATTGCACTAAACAGCTAGCTTTTTGTGTAAATAATATATCAAACAAAGTATTTAAGTTCCAAAATGTATTAAAATGTTGCACATATGCCTTGAAATTAACCAATATGTCGTCTAAATTGAGTAACATTACAATACTTCGCTTTCTGAGAGTTTTGCTTTGATATAGATCAATTATTATTTCTATGCCCAAAAACTCACAAGTAAAAGCATTTCTGACATAATAGAAGATAGCTTGACTCTCTGTTTAACTTATGAAATTTGCATCAAATTGTGAATTTTTGCATATGATAGATTATAATTTGATTTCTAATGTAAAAATGAAATTACGATACCAATTTTAAACAGCTATAGAAGTTTCATATAAAAACTAAAGAATGTACTAAATGAATAATTAAACTATTGAACCATCTAACTACTATCAGAACACTACGAACATCGAGACATAGTTTGACGGAAAAGTAGTTTGATGATACACATTATTCAGCCTTAGTGTTAAATTGCAGCATAAGTTTTCTGGATTCTAATCTAACTCTAATGAATACATTGCTATTTCAGGATCATCGATTGGCAAAATTGGGAAAATATCGAGCCTCCAGTTACAATTAAGATTCTAAGGATATGGAAAAAATGGTTCTTATAGGAGTATCTTCTGAATTGTTTGATTTAAATAACTTCCCATGCCGTACTCAAACAGTGGAACGATGCTTGAAATTCGTCACAGAAGCATCATCTACGGTTTGTGGTGCAAGCAAAAGATATGGATTTATTAGAGTTAGATTATAATCCAGAAAACTTATGCCGCGATTTAACACTAAGGCTACTCTGTCATCAAACTAATCTTCAGGTCTATTTTTTCATCAAAGTGTGTCGTTGTTTGTAATGTTCTGATAATAGTTTGAGGGTTTAACAAATTGAGAATTCATTTAGTAAATTCTTTAGTTTTGGTGTGAAGTTTCTGTGGCTGTTAAAATTGGTATCGTAATTTCATACTTTTATGGAAAAATTTAAAATTTATCGTGCGAAAAAATTCACATTTTGGTACAAATGTTATAAGTTAAGCCGAGAGTTATCTTTTATTATATCAGAAAGACTTTTACTAGTGACTTTTGTTCATAGAAATACAGGAATAAATAGGGATTTAAATAATAGGCATTTAAATACTTATGTTTGGTACATAAATTACACAAAAAGCCATTTTTTGTGGTATTACATCATATTTAAAAATTTTTGAGTTTTGATGAAAACATTACTACTTTTATCAGTTTTGGTACAAATAAGGGTCAATTTCAAGGGGCCAGAGGACTCTCAAGATAATTTTTGTCATAAAAATAATTTTACGCGACAAAATATATATACAAGAGGCAACTTTTTCGTACTAATACTTAGCTTTAATAAAATTTCGATTTTTGATGAAATTATTGCATTTTTTGTCAATTTTGATGCAATAATGGTCAATTTCAAACCAAAAGCGGACCCTCAAGATATTTTTGGTATAAAAACACTTTTGCATGACGAACTATGTATACGAAATGCAACTTTTCCGAACTATTACTTAGCTTTTATCAAAGTTTGATTTTTTTTCACTCTACCCTAATATATATACTTTTTTATTTAAGTAAAATTCGTTGTTATTTCTTTTCAGAAAATAATGTTGAAAAATCAATCAAACAGGAATTACTAAACCTTTTAGATAAATCACTCATATTACATGAAAGAGTTTGGCAAAGATAAACTAAATACAGGTAAGCCTTTTTCCTTTTGTTCAACTTATTTATGGGGTATGGTCCGAAGCTAGAATAGGAAAAACTCGTCTGGTGTTTGACACTGATTCCTATGACTTAGACCTACTTCTGAATATTTGATGCTGCAGTAAACGTTTCTGAAAATTATAACAATTTATTAACCAGTTGTCAGGCGAGGTAGCGATTATAATAGTAAATGGAAGGAGTAATCTCTCTTGAAAATTTAAAATGTGATGAACATTTTACTCAGGGGGTTTAAGATAAGTGCAGCAAATTTTATCGATCATTTTTCCTAACATAGAAAATTCACTAGATGCTACTTATAGACAGTTTTATTTTGATCTGCAAAGATGTTTTCACGGTTGTCTGACAGACATACAAATCACTACATTTAAAATATAAAAGATAATGATGGGAGTTACTGGATAAAGCCGATTAAATAGATGCAGATGAAGAAAAAAAAAGCTTTCGGAAAATTGTTAGAGAAACTGAAAACAAAATAAAAAAAAGAATAACTTCGAAATAAAAATCGTGAAAAAAAAAAAACCCTATTGCAAATCTAAAATTAAATTCAGGGTCTTAAAAATGTAAAAGTTTTTTTTTCCAGGCGGGAAAGGAAATCTAAAAATAGAGTTATGGGTTATAGAGAGAAAATATTTGGTAAAGCAAGAGTGAATAAATATTGTCGGTAGTTAAATATATATATATATATATATATATATATATATATATATATATATATATATATATATATATATTATATATATATATATATATATATATATATATATATATATATATAATATATATGTATATATATATATATATTATATATATATATATATATATATATATATATATATATATATAATATATATGTATATATATATATATATTATATATATATATATATATATATATATATATATAATATATATATATATATATATATATATATATATATATATATATATATATATATGTATATATATATATATATATGTATGTATATATATATATATATGTATGTATATATATATATATATATATATATATATATATAAATTACGTGTCCCTGTGTTTGTGGCCAATGGACTCCTCAGCTACTGAACCGATTTTAACCAAATTTTACACGCAGTTTCAGTTTGGTCCAACTTAAATGATAGGATAGTTTTTTTCTCAATTTAGAACCGCAATATATTTTTTATTGCAAATTATGTATTTAGCTACCAGCTTTTCTGTGTTCTTGGCTAAGCCTTTTTACTAAGCCTTTTTTGACACCTCCATGGCTGAGCGACATAAAGCACACGTTCTGGCAGCTTCTGAAGCTCAGTAAACAAGTAATAATCCTTCTTATCTTAATATAAAAAAATTACGTGTCTCTGTGTTTGTGGCTTATGGACTCCTCAGCTACTGAACCGATTTTAACCAAATTTTACACGCAGTTTCAGTTTAGTCCAACTTAAATGATAGGATAGTTTTTATCTCAATTTAGAACCGCAATATATTTTTTATTGCAAATTATGTATTTAGCTACCAGCTTTTCTGTGTTCTTGGCTAAGCCTTTTTACTAAGAATTTTTTTGACACCTCCATGGCTGAGCGACATAAAGCACACGTTTTGGCAGATTCTGGAGCGCAGTAAACAAGTAATAATCTTTCTTATCTTAATATATAAAAATTACGTGTCCCTGTGTTTGTGGCCAAGGGACTCCTCAGCTACTGAACCGATTTTAACCAAATTTTACACGCAGTTTCAGTTTGGCTCAACTTAAATGATAGGATACTTTTTATCTCAATTTAGGACCACAATATATTTTTTATTGCAAATTATGTATTTAGCTACCAGCTTTTCTGTGTTCTTGGCTAAGCCTTTTTACTAAGCCTTTTTTGAGACCTCCATGGCTGAGCGACATAAAGCACACGTTCTGGCAGCTTCTGGAGCGCAGTAAACAAGTAATAATCTTTCTTATCTTAATATATAAAAATTACGTGTCCCTGTGTTTGTGGCCAATGGACTCCTCAGCTACAAATTATGTATTTAGCTACCAGCTTTTCTGTATTCTTAGCTAAAAACCTTTAAACATACCCGGAATGCCTCCACATAATCTGTGGTTAAAAATTGGTTCACCCATAGTTCTTCTATGTAATTTAAATCCACCGAGATTATGCAATGGTACGCGTTTAGTTATCAAAAAAATCACCGGGAACATTATTGAAGCAATCATTTTGACTGGCAAGTTTAAATATGAAGTAGTTCTGTTGCCACGTATCCCAATGACACCGTCAGAATCTTCAATACCCTTCAAAAGGCTGCAGTTTCCCATTCGTTAGCTTTCGCCATGTCCATTAATAAGTCCCAAGGACAAACAATGTCAATTTGCGGTTTAGATTTAGAAAATCCATGTTTTTCCCATGGGCAACTATAGGTCGCTTGCTCCCGTGTGGGAAAACCGTCCAATCTATTTTTGTTTACAAGAGACAGATTAACAAAGAATAATGTGCACCGATTAGTGTTAAGTTAAACTGAAATTAAAATGCTTATAATTCAAAAATTAACAAATAATATTGGTTAATTATCCACCCTACCTACATTATTAAAAAATAAAATGTTACATTAAAAAATAAAATGTTACAATAGCAATTAGCAAATTTTTAATTAACTCAATTGTTACAAGCTTGAATATAATATTTCTAAGTACTAAAATGCTACATTTTTTGTTGATTTTTTGTTCTAGCAAACTTCGGAAATTTTTGTTCGGTTGTTTTCATATTTTGACCTCAAATGCATATTTATATAAAGTTGATCTCTATAACGGCAATAACGTTTTTCGTTTCTGTTGAAACATTATAGTTCTGTTGAAACATACTCATACCTTAGCCACAGCAACGCGAGGCCGGGTCAGCTAGTAGAAATATATGTTATCATTCTTTTCAGCAACCAAATATTGCTTCTATATTTAATATTTAAACAGGATACTAAATATTTTACTACATCGAATGCTATTTAAACTTAACTTATTTGACTCTAAATACACTTGATGGCAGCTTGTGGAATTTAAATTTACGATTTATCAGCCTTTTTTCCGACAAAAAAATAAACGCATACAAGTATTTCTCCAAATCCTCTCCATCAGTACTTTTGATGTTTCATTATAATTAAATATTCAAGAAATGTGTTTTTCCTTGAGTGAAGTATAATATGCTACACAAAATTTCCAGACATGATTTTATTTGACTGCAAGCGAAATGTTCTCTGATATGCCTCGAGGAAATGTCATCAAATGTTTGGAGGAAGCGTTGAAATTCGGTTGATAACGAGTTACTGGTGCAAAATGTAGTTATGTTTGAGCTCCGAGAAGTTGCTGAATTATTAATGAAAAGCATGACAGGATATGAATGAAAATGATTTCTGCGAAATTTTTATTCAAAAACTGTTTGTTACTTTATTTTAGAATTAAAGTCGCATTAAAATTTTTATCCCTTTTTTCCCTAACGCTGTTCTGTTTTCCAAAAATGTTTAAATAATATTCCTACTTTAATGTAACATACGTTAAATAAATGGTATATTAGATTAAATTGCACCTTCTAATAAGGATTTCCAAATGCATCGTACGAAATTTTAAGCATAATCTTAAAATTTAGGGGGGGGGGGACCCATGAAGTGTTATTTCATGTTATGATCAAAAGTACATCTAAAGATATTATTCAATAATGCACCAAATCTCGAAAGAATAAAGGCATTTTAGGTGCTTTCATATACCCGTAAATACGATACTTGGGGATAAAAATAAACTTAACTTTTTAATTTTTCTTATTTTTTGGAAAAAAAAATGTTGATGTAATTTGAACTTTTGAGATTTTAAAAATGGCTTCAGAATATATTTGGAGAGTTCAATAAGTTATATGCGGCCTAAGAGACTCAGAGTTGTTCGAGTTGAACTTCTGTAGCTTATAAACTGATTATGTAAAGTACGACCTACGTCAAACTCGTTGTAAAAACGAAACACACTAGGGTAAAAGGAAACGAGATTTTATTTGCTTGAAAATATTTATAACGTCGAATGTTTCATTCTCAGTTATATTCTGAGACTGTAGTCTTTGCCACTATGTTCGAAGATTCATCTCTCCATCCTTTTAAAGGAAAGTAAAGGATCTGAATTGAAAACATTAAAATTCTCTTAGTTTTTATCTCAACTGACCCTATTCGATTTTTGATACAGCAAAATAAAATATGTCGTTGAAATAAATAAACATTAGATCAAAGCAATTTGAGTCAGAGAAATTTATATGTTTCTGCGGCATTCGGGAAAAAATAAGCAGAAAAGGTTTTTTGAACTCAAAACCATTATGTAAAGTTATCCTTCATGAAAGTGCCCTTTAATATGGGGTACTTAGAATTTTTTTGATACATGCATCAGGCATCAACGGAAAATGCTGGAACTAAGTGGCTTCGTGGATTGACCAGAAACACTGATCTTATCTGCATTTTTGGAGGTGCTTGCTTTATTTTAGTTTCAATTATTTTTATAGTGTTATAATAATCACGTATTACCGTTCATATATATATTTTTAAGTTAATTACATGCATTTTCAGTATTGATTCAATTTCTAGCATAGTGCATGCATGTGTTTATAAATAAAATTGAGGCTGGAGAAGCAACGGCTATGGGATAGGGCGCAATTTTGAGTAAGTTACGCAAAATGGGAAGACATAGTTTTTCTTTTCATAATAGAAGCAAGAGAAGTGAAAACAAACATAAAATTGGTGTTGTTTATGTAATGGTGCAGGGTCATTTTCAAATGATCAGAGTGCCACAGTGGCGTCGACGTCAAAAATTCCTCAAACAGGATTAAGAAGACTGTTTGTAATCTAAAAAATAATATTATACGTTTTAACCCATTTATGCCCAGTAGCCTAAAAACGAGACGCTTGTTAGTTACTGCATACAAAAACCTGTAATGGGTATATCCTTTTACTAAAGCTGTTTTTCACAAGTTAAATAGTCCTTCTTCTTGAGAAAACCAGTTAGAGCCACTAGTTGGACATCAGAGTTTACTTATTGACAGCTATTTTCAGACAAATCAGTCAAGCAACGATCCAGCATGGGTAGCCACAGAAAGTAAGTTTTTTTTGCGAACTTATTTTCATAAAATTAAAATGATTTGCTAAAAATCGATCACAGATGCCTTCTGTAATGTTACTTTGCAAAAGTAAAGTCAAGTAAGGTCGTATTTTGCTCACATATCTGCAAAATATCCCATAAACAGGACGTTAAATCTGTACCTCAGAACCAGACTAACGTAAGTCCATTTTCATCACTGGGGGACCAAAAAAACAGAAAATAATTATTTCGTTGACTAGTTAAAAAGCTGATATATGAATAAGGCTACAAAACATGATTGTTAACATTGAGAAAATATGTATACTTTAGCCCTTAATGGTTACTTTTCGCACAATTAAACAATTATTTGCGTAATTAAATAGTAAATGACTGATTACATCAAAACTGGACTTGCGTTTTTGTGACTTCGCATCAAAACAGTTCCGTACCTCCGGGCCAGAGTAACGTAAGTCACATTATTTCTACTTTGTAAAACAGCGTGAAATATAGGGCTGCATATAATCATAGGGAAAATGACTGACTGCGAATCCCAATATGTTTCCGACTCTGATTTGGACTCTGAAGCACAGGCAGAAATGCAAACTCTCAGTTAAAATGTCCCACTCCGACTCCGACTCTTTGATTTTTTTACCTTCGACTCTGAATTGTTAAACCCAAAATCTGCACTGGTAAAACTGAAAGAAATGATTTCATTGCCTAGTTACATAAACAAAACATGATTATAAATTTAAAATATAAACATGATTATTAATAATGATTTTATAAACATGATTATTATATTATGTTTTATAATAACATGGAAAAAAAGTAGGTGTGCAATACTTCTCGTTAATTATTTTGTGTTCAATTTAACAATCTATTTATGTAGTTTAAGAGTTAATAGCTCATTATATCAGAACTGCACTTGTTACTTCCTTTTAAGTGGAAAAGGAAGTATTGTGATCGACGAAAAAAATTTCACTCAAATTTGCGACTTAAATTTGATTTTGCTCAGCCCTAAATGAATGTTGAGTCGTTTTTTCGACCTATCAGCACGTGCATATGTACCTCCCAACATATCAACAGCCTAAAAATTCTTTTCGACTATCTCCGAGTTAATTACGACGAGTTTTCTCGTGACTTCTGTATGCACGTATGTATGTGCGTATGTATGTCGCATAAATCAAAAACTTTCTGCCTTAGAAGCTTCTAGTTTGGTATGTAGGCTCTGAGGGGTCACAAGGGGAGGTGCACCTTCCCTTGCGGTTGCATTCGAATGTTCCCAAGGGGGTCTTTTACCCCTTTTTGGGGTAAATGAATGTTAAGTTCAATGCAGAGTGAGTGATATGATTTGGTGCAACCACTTGGCAATATATCGCCAAACTTTTGGTCGTCAAGTGTTTGCCGCCATGTTGGCGAGAAATTTGGTTTTTTTTATTTGGATTCAATTTGGCGCTATTGGGCACATTTTGCGAAAAATTCACTGAATCATGTTAAAATCGGCGATATTTAGAAAATAAAACATTGTAAAACATTATTTTGCATTGATTCTTGACAAATTGGGGGTGAAAATGTTTGAATTGTTATCTTGCTCTCTCTAATGCACTATTTTAACACTTGAGGCATTTATTATGGAATTTAAACGTAAAAGAAAGTAGTGTGGCGTTCACAGCAAATTTTTTAAAATTACTACAAATCAGTTAATGCTTTGTACCTTGCATCAAAACAAGAAATCCCTTTGAAAAAACGAGCGCTTGAAATGCTTGTTGTGCTGACGATTCTTTTCATAGAACTATTAAAAATGCACCAGTTCGGTATTAAACTGCAAAACTATCGTCTGTTAGTATGAAAGCAACTGTAATTAAAATAAAACAAAACAATGTAAATAAAATCATTTCATTGCTGTATTTTTGTTTTTCGTCTGCCAAGTTTTGCTTGCGTATCTATGAAATCGTGAAGAATATTGTCTGCTAGTGGAGAGAAACTTTATTTGAAAGAAAAAAATCTGGTATGGACCCCATACTACTTCCTTTTACGTGTAAAATTTTTAGTAGATGCCTTAAGTGTTAAAATAGTGCTTGGAGTGAGCAAGATAACATTTCAAACATTTACACCCCTAATTTGCCACGAAACAATGCAAAAAATGATTTACAATGATTCATTTTCAAAATATCGCCGATTTTAGCATCATTCAGTGGATTTTTTGCAAAATACCGCCAATAGTGCTAAATTGAACCCAAACAAATATAATATTTTTTTCTGCTAATTTGTCGCCAATTTGGCAATATGTCACCAAGTTGGCGACAAGCACTTGGCGACCAAAAGCTTGGCGATATATCGCCAAGTGGTAGCGCTAATTCATATCACTTAAGTCTGCATTGATATTAACACTGATTCACCTCAAAAAGGAATAAAACACCCCCTTGGGAACATTCAAATACAACCAATGACCTCCCGTAACCTCCCATTTGGGTACCCCTACTTTCGCTCAGTTTAGGTACAAAGAAAAAAGGTTTGTGCGGCTTGATGCAAGTTTTGCACAGCGATTCAAATTATGTTCATCCTGCAGACATGCAGATACTGCTGTTTACCTGCCCAAAGTAACGAAAAACGCAGTTACTGCTAATTACCATTGATTAAAAAACAGTTTTTTTCAGCGGAAACCAAAAAAAGATGTTTGTACCATAAAACTAATGTAACATAGATTTAAAAAATGCAAAAGAAATTAAAATCGAAAAATTTGCAGTTACTGCCCTATTCTATAATTCGGAGTCATTTGGTGGAAAGTGGACTTACGTTTGTCTGGCTCGGACAAAGGTTGGGACTTACGCTCTTATAACACTGGTTAACTTATAAAAAAATTAGTTTAAAAAAATTGCGTTATCATGGCGCAGTTTGGGATAAGATTCTACATAGAATGCACTAATAAACTGAAAATTGCCATTTTTGGACATACGTTAATCTGGTTCTGAGGTACAGAAATAACTTAATTAATATGGCAACGGCGAACTATTTTAAGCCTAAAATGTATGTAAATCATTCCAAGTAAGAGTTTTAAGCAGATAAAAATTGAAAAAAAAAAATGTTTGAAAAAAACTTGGGCATAAATGGGTTAAGTGCAAATACTTGATCTATGAAATGAAAATCCTCGTTTTCTCGTAATATTTTTATGATACCCAATAGTAAGAGACATTTCGCCTTTTACGATTTTTCAAAACAATAGAATTTTTGAGAGGTTAAAAAACGAGGAGTTAAAAACCGTATTTTAGGTTGAAGGTTTTAAAGTCAACTGAGAGAGAGAGAGATACACTAGGTGGCCATAAGTATCCGGACACTTTCAAAAATTCACATTTTTACATATAGCTCGAGAAATAAGTGATGAATTGTTCTTTAATTTTAGTCATACAAAATATAGACTTCACCGAACATTTCCAAGTTGAAATTAAATTACCCTTGCATTTGGGGGACGACAAGAAGGGGGTTGAAAGAAAAACCGCTTTTTGATCATAACTCTTCGAAAATAGCTCGGAATAAGCTATCAATTTCAGTAATTAATTAGCATACTATGTATAATTACTGTACAAATTTTTATGAACGTACCACTCTTACTTCTGAAGATATGAAACATTTTTGAAAAAACGGCAATTTTATTTGAAGGGATTTTGCTCATAACACGCAGAGTTTTTGATCAAACCTTATCACAACTTCAGGAAAGATGACAAAATACAAGAGAAAGAACATACTAAAACGGTAAATAAAAATATTAAAAATTCGATGAGATATGAACGTTAAAAGGAAATAATTTTTTACGGCGCATGCGCGAACGACAGAAATTTATAACTACAAAAATATTGTAGCCTGATTTATACTGCATCTTATAGAAAAAGTTCCAATTGAATATCATGAAAAATGAAAAAGATATCAGCGATCTAGTGAGCTGTATTTCATTCATTTGCAGACAATACATAAATAGTGAGGGGTTGTCCACGAATAGTGTGGTGACAATCGATCATTTTTTTTTCAATGTTAAATTGTATACAGTTTGAAAATTTATATTCGACATTGTCGTCACATTTCGTCTGTTCGGCCAAAAAGACCTTATACGTAGGTTTCCAAAAGTATCCGGACACCCTCTGAAACGTTCGTTTTGAACGACGACGCAATAACCTTTAATTTAAAAATAGCTCTTTGTGGACAGACCCTCACTATTTATGTAGTGTCAACGAATGAATGAAATACAGCTCACTAGATCGCTGATATCTTTTTCATTTTTCATGATATTCAACTGGAACTTTTTTTATAAGATGCAGTATAAATCAGGCTACAATATTTTTGTAGTTATAAATTTCTGTCGTTCGCGCATGCGCCGTGAAAAATTATTTCCTTTTAACGTTCATATCTCATCGAATTTTTATTATTTTTATTTACCGTTTTAGTATGTTCTTTCTCTTGTATTTTGTCATCTTTCCTGAAGTTGTGATAAGGTTTGATCAAAAACTCAGCGTGTTATGAGGAAAAAACCTTCAAATAAAATTGCCGTTTTTTCAAAAATGTTTCATATCTTCAGAAGTAAGAGTGGTACGTTCATAAAAATTTGTACAGTAATTATACATAGTATGCTAATTAATTACTGAAATTGATAGCTTATTCCGAGCTATTTTCGATGAGTTATGGTCAAAAAGCGGTTTTTCTTTCAACCCCCTTCTTGTCGTCCCCCAAATGCAAGGGTAATTTAATTTCAACTTGGAAATGTTCGGTGAAGCCTATATTTTGTATGACTAAAGTTAAAGAACAATTGATCACTTATTTCTTGAGCTATATGTAAAAATGTGAATTTTTGAAAGTGTCCGGATACTTTTGGCCACCTAGTGTATATTCCAAATCTAGTATTCCGGAATTGAATTTTACTTTCAATACTATTACTTTTTTCTAAATCACGTTAGTTGCAATAGTCCAAAACAAATGATACCGCAAATTCGCTGCTTTTACCCTAATATTTGTAATAGCATCATATTCGTTACAATCTGGTAATCGATGGTAGAATGACTGCCGAATTTCATTTCATATTTAATGGAAATGGTAATAACCGAAAGGGTTTAGATTCCGAAGCACTAAATTTAGACCTGAATTACCGCAATTACGTTTGACTAGAAATGTATTAACCATTTCTCGTTTCGTTGACGTAATCTGTGTCTAACTGTTCTTCAAAATAATACTGCATGTGTATTATGTTTCGTATAAGGTAAATATTTTATCGTCACGTACCTTTTCATGACCAAACCCAATATGATAAAAATTTGATTGTATGAAACGTAATGCGCTTATGATTCACACGTGCCATGAAGTTGCTCAAAAAAGGGTAACCAAACTTATAATTTTTAATTTTTAACAACGTAAATAATATTTTAAGTCATATTCAGAAAAAATATGCTCTGTGGGAAGGATAAATCAAAACACATATCTAGACACTAGGATGTGAAGTAGCTCTTGCGTTACTTCTTA
>JAXGGA010015047.1:0-30306 GCA_038373865.1 Uloborus plumipes
TTAGTCACTGAGGCCTCAAGGAAAACAGTCGGGTATCAGAACAGAGATCGATTTATTAGAGCAACACTGGAATCCAGAAAACTCATGCCAACATTTGAGACAAAAAATAATTTTAATCAATAATAATTTGAAATTTGCATTTTTGAGTGGTAAAATAAAGTTTATTATCTTATAAAATGAGGTAAGTGTGATTTCAATTGATTTTAAATTTTGCATTCTGCATTATGCAAGCAGTAAACAGTTATACAGAAAAGCTCTAAAATGCGTCAAAATTCCCAAAATTTGATGATGATGAGGCGGCAGAAGATATTAACCTATAATTCTAATTTTTTTTATGATTCAAGTTGTTTCCCTTGAGCAACTTTTAAGCTCTACCCCTAACTTATAAACTGTATCTCGTATTATTTATTATTTTTTGTAATTTAGTCATTTTTTGCCCAATTTTCGGAACTTTAGGCCCTTTGAGGCGGATGAAGATATTGACCAAAAACTTTAAGATTTCCCACCCATCTTAGTGATGGCAGTACACAACTTTTCCGCACTACCGCTAAACGATTAGGGAAATTTCGATTTTTTCGATCCGCCCTAATATATACGTGATGAGTGTACGCAATGAGTATAGAAATACTACATTCATATGTCCCGTTTAGGCCAGGCTGCCTATAGGTTTCGGGCACTTTTACATACGAAGACTTAGTGCATCACGTTCAGAAAAAAATGTGCTTTAATTTGATATAAACGTGATGAGTGTACGCTATGAGTGTAGATAAACTGCGGTGGGATCTTAGACTAATACTTCTAATAGAAAGATACGGTAAACGAGATTGGGCGGGGCGGGGGGGGCGTTTAAATACTTGCAATGAAAAGGCACGCTAGCATTTAAAAGTGCAAAGGTAAAATGATATGAGTTCAAGCGAGATGTAGTAAATAATACACAAATTATCAGTGTCGTAGCGCAAGATGGCAATGGCACATATTCAATATTATAATTCTGCATGAAACTAATAGGTAAAATCTGAAACAGCATAATCCTCCCTAATAGCGAACACCTCCTAATAACGGGCAAAACTTCCAGTTCCGTTATTCGGAGGTTTTGCTGTAATTCTTAAAATTCGCATCAAAGCTATCACTCGGAAAGTGTGTTCTGTGTTGTCAAAATTTCGGTATCTGCCCGATTCGGAAAATTCCAAAACCCAGAACTGTGTTAGTCCCGTTTGCTGCCCGATTTCAAGCCACTTGCTGAACATACTTTTTATTGTGAAGTAAAAAATAGAGAAAATAGAATTCCCTCTTAAGAAAACTTAAAAAAAAAAAAAAAAAAAACATCGGCCTTGCATCGGCATTTCGATATTTTTGAGGCCGATGGGCCGATGTTTTTTCCATTTTGGCATCGGCGGCCGATGTCGATGGCCGATGGAAAAAATTTCAACCATCGGCGCCGATGCATCGGTCGAGCCTTAATAAAAACTCGCTTTGGAAAAAAAAAAGTCTCCAAAAAAGTAGTTTTAGTGAAAAAAGGTTGCTTTTTAGCCAGTTTTTGTATAAAAAAGTCTCCAAAGTCGCCTTGTGACAAAAAAAGTAGCAAAAAGTAGCATTTAAGTAGCCTGTGGCAACCCTGTGATTGGAAAATCAGTTATTGTTCCTCAAAAATTCTGACTCACATGTTAGCAGTTCAAAATAAAGTAAACATTTGAAAATGTCTATCTTTAATCCATAAACTCTTAAATGATCTATCATTGCGTTATTACTTTATGAACAATCCATGAGTAAGCAAGCGATGTGAATGCACCTTTTCGTGTTATGCGGGTATTTTCATATTGAGTTGATTATTCAAAATTGAGTTGGCAAATCGGAGGAATTAATCAATTAGTATTTTTATTTTCATACGGATTTACTTTTATGTGTTAAAAATATTTTAATGAAATGACAAAGAAGTCTAAATGTTCAGTAAAATTTTATTTAACTGCGGTAAACTTTTTTGTCGCAATTCACTGATTATCATATGAATCAGATATTTAATAAAATTTTCAGCTTTTTTAAAGTTTTAATCCAACGATTAACGATTATGAGCATTTGTTGCTTTCTTCTTTCTTCAAAATATGTAAGAGAAAGTATTAAATTCGAGAAGTTTTTTAAATTTTCGAATCTGGAAGGCTTTGAGTGGATTCAGAAGTTCTGAACACTGAGTAAGGTAAGGAATCAAATGGGATTCGGTACTCTAATTCCTCTCTCCCCAAGTCCGGTGAACGTCCCAGGGGATGGGTTAACGGGACGCACCCTGTTGCATACTGAGAAAGGGACTACCAGACGTCTGAGGTCCGAAACGAAAATAAACAGCGATTTGTCATTGCTCGAAGAAATACTTTTCAATTTTGACGCATTTATAGAAGCAAATGGTCGAAGAAAAATATTTCCTTATAAATCAACGGATAGTTGAGAAAACAAACAAGTTTATTAATTGAACTTGAAAGCAATAAACTAAACTCTTTAATATCTAACACTAATAATAGGTTTTCATTTTTACTCTGAAATCATCATCGTCGTAAACGAAATTTTTGATTTCCTAGTTTCATCGACTTAATTCTTTATCGCACGATTGTAAAAGTTCTAGACCAAATTCGAAACCCAATTAAAAAATAACTCTTTTTTAAGTTTAAATTTTTTAAAGTTTGCTCATTCGGAATGACCAAGTTTGAAAAATGAATTGAATGTTTCAAAGCAAAATATAACGAAATTCAGACACGTTCATTGATGATACTCGAAGCTCACATTTTAAAAGCTTTTCCATTTATCTTCTTAATCGGATTGCACTTGTTTCAAGTACTTGTTTAATGTTTATAAAGAGGCTGATTCAGTAGACCATTGATTCAATTAACCGGTGGCCACCCCACTGGGTATATATATTTTTTTCACTTAAAATGTGCATAAACTTGTACAAGTTGAAAAACAAATTTAGTTTTGTGTCTTCAGCTCAATGAAGAAGCAAAATCTTTATTTATTTACTTATTTTTTCTCGGATAAGAAACCTGCTGATTCTAAACTCCGACGCATCTGACACGCTCCTCCAACACATGCTGTTCTATAAATACACATCTCCCAATTTTTCAGAGGATCGCCCACCGTCCCCAGTTATGCCTGCGTTACTCAGTCTGCGAACGCCAGTCTGTGTCAGGAATAGAAAGGAACAAAAGATTTTTTCTCTGACACGCTCCTCAAGTTAAAAATAAATATTTAGCTGAGCGAAATTTTGAGTTGCGTTGAATCATCTGAGTCTGGTCCAGCAGTTTTGTGTACTAAACAAGCGAGACAACTGGTAGCATATTTTTAATCACTGCACCGAACACACGTTTTAAGAGCAGTGTGGTTTCCAGTCTTTCACCCCCCCCCCCCACCAGAAGTTTACTGGCACCTATTGCCCCACTTCCCTTGAAAAAAGACCCACAAGTTGACGCCAGAGAACATCGATATCATTGAAAATACAAATGCCTTATTTTAATTTAAAATAGATGTGCAAAACACAGCAATTTTTTCCAATAATTCTTAAAGTTAAAAAAAAAAAATATATATATATATATACAGGTAGTTATCAAAATAATGGAAACACTTGATATTCATAAGAAAAATCTACCATTCATCGCAAAATAAGCGATCAATTGTTCTTTAATTTTAATCATACAAAATATAGACTTCACCGGAAATTTCCACATTGAAATTAAATCACTCATGCATTTGGGGGACGACAAAAAGGGGGGTCGGAAGAAAAACCGCTTGTAGAACATAACTCTTCGAAAATAGCTCGGAGAAAGCTATAAATTTCAGTAATTAATTAGCATACTATGTATAATTACTGTACAAATTGTTATGAACGTACTACTTATACTTCCGAAAATATGAAACATTTTTTAAAAAACGGCAATTTCATTTTAAGGGTTTTTGCTTATAACACGCAGAGTTTTTGATCAAACCTTATCAAAACTTCAGGAAAGATGACAAAATACAAGAGAAATAACATACTAAAGCGGTAAATAAAAATATTAAAAATCCGATGAGATATGAACGTTAAAAGGAAATAATTTTTCACGGCGCATGCCCGAACGACAGAAATTTATAACTACAAAAATATTGTACTCTGATTTATACTGCATCTTATAAAAAAAAGTTCCAGTTGAATATCATGAAAATTGAAAAAGATATCAGCGATCGAGTGAGCTGTATTTCATTCACTCGCAGACAATACATAAGTAGTGAGGGACTGTCCACAAAGAGCTATTTTAAAATTAAAGGTGATTGCGTCATCGTTCAAAACCAATGTTTCATGGGGTGTTCGGATACTTTTGGCCACCTACGTGTAAGGTCTTTTTGGCCGAATAGGCGAAATGTGCCATCTATGCCGAATATAAATTTTTAAACTGTGTACAATTTAACATTGAAAAAAAAATGCTCGATTGTCACCACACTATTTGTGGACAACCCCCCGCCATTTATGTACTGTCTGAGAATGAATGAATTACAGCTCACTAGATCGCTGATATCTTTTTCAATTTTCACGATATTCAACTGGAACTTTTTTTATAAGATGCAGTATAAATCAGAGTACAATATTTTTGTAGTTATAAATTTCTGTCGTTCGCGCATGCGCCGTGAAAAATTATTTCCTTTTAACATTCATATCTCATCGGATTTTTAATATTTTTATTTACCGTTTTAGTATGTTCTTTCTCTTGTATTTTGTCATCTTTCCTGAAGTTTTGATAAGGTTTGATCAAAAACTCTGCGTGTTATGAGCCAAAACCCTTCAAATAAAATTGCCGTTTTTAAAAAAATGTTTCATATCTTCGGAAGTATAAGTAGTAAGTTCATAAAAATTTGTACAGTAATTATACATAGTACGCTAATTAATTACTGAAATTCATAGCTTATTCCGAGCTATTTTCGAAGAGTTATGGTCAAAAAGCGGTTTTTCTTCTGACCCCCTTTTTGTCGTCCCCCAAATGCATGAGTGATTTAATTTCAATGTGGAAATGTCCGGTGAAGTCTATATTTTGTATGACTAAAGTTAAAGAACAATTGATCGCTTATTTTGCGATGAACGGTAGATTTTTCTTATGAATCTCAAGTGTTTCCATTATTTTGATAACTACCTGTATATATATATATATAAGTACCTTTTTCTTTCTTCTTTGCTTTACAAAAAGGGCTGATAGCTCTCTTTAGGGAAATACTTAGATAAGGTCATTGACGTACATTTCAAAAACAGAGGTACATTTTTTTCTAAAATTATTTTCTTTTTTAAATTAAAATGTGGGGCAGTTGAATACACTGACACTTTGAATTAAAAAAAGAAATAATCCATAAACTTGGAGTAATACGTACTTGGATACGTAATCATAACTCAATTACAAATATAAATACATAACGGAAAAATAAAAACGGTACGTATGTTTCGTTCTCAAATTTGAGTGCTTTTTTACTTTTTTTTACGTAGTAAAGGAAGTATTGTGATCGCGAAAAAAAAGTCACTCAAATTTGAGTCTAAATTTTGATTTTGCTCACCCCCGAATGAATGTTCAGTAGTTTTTTCGACCTGTCAGCACGTGCATATGCACCTACCAACATATAAGCAGCCGAAAAATCCTTTTCAACCACCCCCGAGTTAATTACGACGAGTTTTCTCGTGACGTCTGTATGTTCGTATGTGCGGATGTATGTATGTGGGTCGCATAACTCAAAAACTATATGCCGTAGAAGCTTCTAGCTTGGTATGTAGGCTCTGAGGATGGTCTAGTTGTGCACCTCCCCTTGTGGTTGCATTCGAATGTTCCCAAGGGGGTGTTACCCCTTTTTTGGGGGGTAAATAAGTGTTAATTTCAATGCAGACTCAAGTGATATGAACTGGCGCGACCACTCGGTGATATGTCGCCAAGCTTTTGATCGCCAAGTGTTTGACGCCAACTTGGCGACATATCGCCAAGTTGGCGACAAATTTGCCAAAAAATTTATTTTTTGAATTTGGGTTCAACTTGGCGCTATTGGCGATATTTCGCGAAAAATTCACTGAATGATATTAAAATCAGCAATATTTAGAAAATTAACCATTGTAAAATATTTTTTGCATTGTTTCGTGCCAGATTAGGGGAGTAAATATTTGAATTGTTACCTCGCTCACTCCAAGCACTTTTTTTAATACTTAAGGCAACTACTAAGAAATTTACACGTAAAAGGAAGTAGTGTGGGGTCCATACCAGATTTTTTTAAACAATGTGAAAACGAGCAATGGTTACGTACGATTTTATCCATTTTTTTTTTTTTTTTTTTGGTGCCAACTTCAAAACTTATGCTTAAAAGGAGTATCGATGATGTTCAAAGAATAAAATTATTTTTTACTTTTAAGAGCCATTTTCAGCTACAATTTTGAAGTAGGTTCTATTTTGTTTTTTTAAACTTATGAATCCATGTCTCAACTATGAACAATCGGTTTCGTATGCTTTTTTAGTTTCGATATTCGAAGGTTTTTTTTATTAGTACTACTTATTTTTTTAAATACACATCGCCCCTCAAGAATTTATCGCTCCCTTAGAGAGCCAAATCGCCCCCAGGTTTAGATATTAAATTGGTTTTGATCATTGTTTGCTTTATTGTTGTTATTTTTTTATCTCGCAAATAACTTGTATGGCTTGAACTTAGAGCGGAAACTATAATTAAACCCAGCAATTAAAGACATTTATGGACAAAAAAAAAATAACCAATAAAAATATTGCCAATGAAATTCTTTTACTTTTGACTTTCCACCCATATTTTGGTATTAGCAATTTTTCTAGGATTAAAAAAATACTTAAAAATATAATATTAAGGTTGCATTTTAAATTTAATATTTTTGAAAGCCGGGGGGAGGGGAGGAGCAAAAAAAGACCCACTTGCAGGTCCGTCATTTGGTCAATCAGGAGGAAGTGGGGGTAGGAGGTCAGTTGACCCCGACTGAATTTTAAAAACCTATTGTAATTGAAGGGCTTGGAGGATAAAGGGGCTATGTTACATTAAAAAAAAAAATCTGGTGTGAAAGCCACACTACTTCCTTTTACGTTTAAATTCCATAATAGAATGCCTTAAGTGTTAAAATAGTGCCTTAGAGTGAGCAAGATAACAATTCAAACATTTACACTCCAGTTTGTCACCAATCAATGCAAAATAATGTTTTACCGTGTTTCATTTTCTAAATATCGCCGATTTTAACATAATTCAGTGAATTTTTCACAAAATATCGCTAAGAGTGCCAAATTGAATCCAAATTCAAAAACATCATTTTTTCGCCAAATTTGTCGCCAAGTTGGCGGCAAACACCGACTAAAAGCTTGGCGATATATCGCCAAATCATATCACTTAATCTGCATTGAAATTAACATTGATTTACCCCCAAAAAGGGTGTAAAAGACCCCCTTGGATTATTCAAATGCAACCACAAGGGGAGGTGCACAACTAGACCCCCCTCAGAGCCTACATACCAAACCAGAAGCTTCTACGGCATACAGTTTTTGAGTTATGCGACACACATACATACGCACATACAGACGTCACGAAAAAACTCAGGATAACTGAGATTTATGATTTGAAGATGTTGACTTGTTTGATACTGATCCATGTGTTTCAAAAGTCATTTGACTTCCCTCCGCAGTGTCTTTAACCGAAAGAACATTAATCTTCCGTTTTGAATGATTTAACAGCTGGCTAAGTCCACGATTGTCACAGTGGACAGTTTTGTTGCAAAACCTACAATAAGCTTCGGAATTAGACTTGGGACTCTTTTCACACCATTCTTTCAGAAGGTGCCCATTACAGTCTTAATTTGCCAATTTTCATGTGCTGCAAACTTCTTGAAATCACATCAATTTCGACTTTTGAAGGAAATTCAAGCTAAATTCTAAAGGAAAATCAAGCTTAAAAATAGGAAAAGTAGGAATTTTTTGCTAAAAAGTAGGAAAGTAAGAACTTTAGCTAAAAAGTAGGACAATTCCTACTTTAGTAGGAAAAAGTAGGACGAAAATGAACCCTGTTTCTAATTAAACATTTAGTAGTGATTAGAAAGCAACCTAATCGATGTAAATTAAGTTTCTACATTAATCCAAATAGCTTCAGAGTGCTTGGGAGCACCTTTCGGAGCAGAAAAACTGCCATTTTGGAGCAGTCAAATGCGTGTTTGTAGCAGCTCCGTAAAAATCAACTAATGATCCAATATAAATCAGTAACTAGATAAAATTTTAACAATTAGTAATTATTGTTAAACAATTACACAACAAATTTTCTCTTATAGTTTTAAAAATGCTCTAAGTTACTTTTAAATACTCAACTACAAATAGTAAAAATTGTACATTAAAATACTCCCCATTCTGGATTAGAAAGCACAAAATGCTAAACGTAATTTTAAAAATAGTCGAGGGATTGACATTTTTTTAGTGACAAAACTTTAGCTGGCACACTTCAACACAAATGGCATTTTTCTGGCAGCGTAAGTTAATTAAAAAAATTAATGAATAAATTGTATCAAATATTTAACAGCAATATCATGAATTGCTTCTAAGTACATCATATTTATGAAATCATCTTTGAAATGCTTAGTAAGGAAATTTAAATGATTGAATATTTAGTAAAATTTCCTGAATTTTTAAAATGAGTGTACATGTAATGAATTCAAAAGTAAAATATTCCAAAAAATCTTGACCACCTATCATATTTCATAGTTTTTTCCTTTTAAATTCAACTCTAAATACAAATTTCTTATTATGCATGTTTATTTTTAAATGCTCAAGTCAAAAAAAAAAAAAAGCGGTCAAATATGCAGCTAACAGTTCAAAAGCAAAAGGTTTTGCCTTGATCATCCTTTTCTAACTTTATGAATATTTTTCAATAAATATAAAAAAAGCTTCTTAAATTTAAAGACTTTCAATCAACTTGATTCGCACTAAAAAGTATGAAATAAAGTAAATGTATGGTTCCTTGATAACAACTATCAAAAATATCAGTTGATCTTATACCTTTTATGTTGATTAATTCTAAAGCAGTAAATAAAATTTAAATTAAAAATTTGAGAGAAGAAATAGGCGATATACAGCTTAGTATGAATAGCTTTAAACGTACCGTCTATTTCGTGTGAATCAAACTGAGAGAAAGTCTTTAAATTTAAAAAGTTTTTCTTATATTTTAGTTCCAAGTTTTTTCATTTTAAAATTTATTAAAATTTTTAATTTTTCACAAATTCGTAAGTTATTTTGATTACACACGATAGGATCGAACCCCTAAGCGCGAGATTAAAGCGTCAAAGCAAGTTCTTTGATCACTCGGCCAGTTAAGGCACATCTTGTTTACGTTCTTAAGACTTCAAGGGCTCTATGCGGATGAAAGCGGAAGTGTCGGCAATTTAACTAGGCTGAATTCAACCCGGCAACAGGAAACAAAGTGTAAAAATTATGACAGAGGAAATAAGTAGAGAAATAATCTTTATAAAAAAAAAAACATCAGGTTCATACTCAAATATGAAAATTAAAAGTAAGGAGTTTTTAAGGAGTTTTGCAAAAGTTGAACTGAATTTTTAAGGAGTATTTTTCAGTTAAAAGATACAATTTTAAACGTATTAAAAAATTTTTTTTACAAATCTTGTATTATTTATTTTTGCCATCATACAATATATTGAATAACACACTAGCTTAATATGCATTTACTGCTTAAAAAATGTTAGACGACTCAAAATAAAACCCATATACTGATGGGGGGGGGGGGGGAGACCATTGAAAAATATTTTATTTGGAAAATGAATTTTAAAAAAAAAAATAATAAAAAAGACTGATTGAAAATCAGTACTTTCTCAAAAACAAGACATTTATTAATAATTTTGTAACTAGAGTCCACATTAAAAAAAATTATTATTATTAAAATAAAAATAATAATAAGCTAACTGAAGATAATCGAGGCAAAATAACTTTCACATTTCTTAAACTTTTGACAATTGACACTCTTAAAGAGCACAGAATTTAGTTTAAAACTTTTCAACTTTCTGATTTAAACAAAAAAATAAAAATAAATAAATAAATAAATTTTAGTTGCTTACTTAGTGACAAAGAATAGTAAACATCACAAATGCAAAAAATCCTATTATAATAGCGGATGCAAAGAAATCGTGATTTTCATAATGTACGCGTTATACAAACAAAAGAAAAAAAGAAAACGGCACATTAAAGGATTTATTAAAGTTAAATTATTACAATTTGCATTTTAAAGCTCTATGATACACAAAAAGTGAATAACAATCAACGCAATTGAAGAAAAATTTAAAGCAAAAGCAATTTCAATTTCAGTTTTTATCTCTCATAGGAAACGCGGAATTTCGCGTGAAAATTTTTAATTTTCAGTTTTAATAGAAATAAAAAGATATTTTACTTATTTGCCCCTTAGCAAAGCAAAGTAAACATAAAAAATCAGAAAAATTCGATTCTCAAACCGGATGCAAAGGGATTGCATCATTTTAAAAGGCATTAAAGGTATAAAAGCGGCAAATAAAAGAATGTATTAACCCAAAACAAATTTAGAATGCCATTTTAACAAGTCTAGATGATGTATATTACTAATAATTATCGATGTAATCGTCGAAAATTTGAAAAAAGGAAAAAAAATCAAATGTAGGAAGATAAGAGCATAGCGAAAAATATTGGATTTCCGGTTTTAACACGCGAAAATATACTAGAATTCTGATGTAATAACCGAACACGATCACCCCTGGGAATAGTGGTAGAAGAAAATACTTAAAAGAATAAAAAACATGCATAAACAGAATAAAAAATAAGGAGTTTGTAAGGAGGATAATGACAAAATTCAAGAGTTTTAAGGGCCCTTATTTTCTTTTGTTAAAAAGCAGGAGTTTATAAGGAGTTTGTAAGGAGCGTACGAACCCTGAACATCCTACTTGTTTTCATGTAACATGAAAGAAAACAAGAAAATTCTCATTAATTTCACATGTAAAAAATTTGGTGTGGACCCTACACTATTTTCTTTTATGTCTATTAAATAATCAGTTTCTTTACTAGCTCAAAAGAATGGTTGTGGGTACTCATATACGGGTGTTAGAAGCAACGTTAGATATGAATAGAGTTTAGACATTTTCCTTCACACATAAAATTATAGTAAACATGGAGAATAGCAATTTAAAATATAAAGAAGTGATGTTTTTTCTTTAATGTCTGTAATCTAAAATTATATGGAATGTGTATAAAGAACAAATATAGAATATATAACAGTGCCTTAGAGGAAACAAGAAAACATTTGTAATAGTTGCACTTAAGTTTGCCGGAATTCAATGCAAAAAAATTTTTTACTGAGATTTATCTTCATAATATTGCCAATTTTTACATCATTTTAGTGGATTATTCACTAAATATCTTAAATAGCAACAAACTGAAACAAGATTCGAAAATTCTTATTTTGTCAAGCAGTTGCCAATCATTTAAATCTTCATTCAAATAAACACTGATTTGCCCCAAAAAGGTAGCAGAAGCCATGTAAAGCATTAGAGTACAACCAAAAGGGGAGGTGCACAACCTGACCCCACTCAGAACATACAAGCAAAATTGCTGTCTTCTATGCACAGCATGATGGTCTTGAGTAACTTAACATAAATACATACGGATGTCAAGAAAACTCAAGGTAATGAACTTGAGGATAGTGAAAACGGATGTTTTGATTGTGCATATGTTCACAGGTACACATGCACATGCAAACAGGCCAAGAAACCACTCAACATTTATTTGGAGGAGAGTGAGCATAATTTGAGAGGAAAATGTCTCACAATTATAATAGTTCCTTTACTATTTAAAAGGAAGTAAAAATATGAACGAATTAACTATAGTTTATAGCTTTAAGTTTCAGTGCATTATTTAGTACGCAAATATTCAATAGTAAAAATACATACATATTGAATCTCGGACTTTTTAAAATTTAATTGCTTTTCAAAAAAATTTCACAAAAATAACTTTGTATCGGCTCTCTTAAACAAAAAATGTTTTGAACCAAAAGCAATTAAATTGACTTGTCAGTAATGAAAAATATTCTCAACTTCAACCAAAATTCAGAATTTAAATTTATGCCACATTGAATGAAAAGAATAAAAAAACACTGAATGGTTTTATGAATTTTCTTTTATTGATGACATAAAGTGATAAAGTAAAGATGAAAAAACATAATGGCTAATTTCAAAATCTTATTCTATGGAAACATACATAAAAAAATTCTTTTTTACCACTTTTCTTAAAAATAAAGAAATGTTCAATGACAACTTGAGGTTACACAATTTGTGAATGCTTTTAAGCAAATCTTTAAAAAATGTTAGAATCTTCCTTCTCTCTCTCTTCTATCTCTTTCACGACTTCTTGATCGTCGCCTCCTTTCACGACTGCGAGATCGAGGTTTACGCTCTCGACTCTTTGATCGAGATCTTGAACGTGATCTGGAAAACAAGTTAAGTTTAGCTTCATTCCAGGGCTGATTGTGAGTTCATAAAAAATACCTGAGTTTTAAAGAAAAGTGGGTGGGGGGAGCGTTTTTTTTTAAACCAAGGCCCCTATTACTTAAGCACACCAAATTTTATAATTATACATACATAATAATTAATCTCCTTTCCTAAAGTAACACATTTCAAATATTCAAATAGCTTTTAGTTAAAATATTGTACGAGCATTTAATTAAATTGTAAATGAGTAATAAAGTTACTTTTGAGCTGGTGATGAGCAATTATCTCCAAAAACATATTTTAATGAGAAAGCAAAAGTCTAACAGAATTACTGTATGTTGAGCGAAAGCATTTATAAAGTAATGAAAATTGCATTTGTTACATTTCATTTATTTGTCTCCTAACTAAGGGTAATAAGCATCAAAAGTTCAAAAGTGAGAAAATTTTGATTCTCATATCGGATGCAAATAAAATAATTTAGTAAGGTTAAAAAACAATTAGAATTTTCATCTTCACATTTCTATTTATGAATATTATTAATCATTATCGGTATAATCATCGAAAATTCGAAAAAGAAAAATAATCCGGAGGTGGGAAGATAAAAGCATAATTAAAAATATTTTATTTCCGGTATTTTCGAACATGAAAATGCCAAAATCGATCATGAAAATACCGGAACACAATCACCCCTGTTCATTCTTAAACATAATAGTGACAAATAATGAATCAATACAATAAAAAAATTTTAGCCTTATCCTTCCCTATTTCCAAGAAAAATGTACATAAAGTTGGTGAATTTAAGATGGCAGAGAAGGTTTATCTGGTCCCCTTAATAAGAAAAGTGATTGTGAAGAAAAGTCATTTATGGACATTTTCAAGTAAAACTACCACCAAAAATTTAATGAACAAGTTTCAAACATTTATAATTTCAATCAGATTAATTTAATGCAAACATATCATTACAAGTAGGATGACTATCATTGTACCCTAATCATTTTTATAAATCAAATAATAGAAAAATTCAAAATCAAAAGTGTTTTTAAATTATTGAACATTTTCGAATTTTGTATTAAATTCAAACAGTGTCATGCAATGCAACTTCTGGGGAAGACATCCTAGTTACTATAATTTTCAATGAATGTTGTAAATACACAAAGCATTTGCAAATAATCAGGCTTAACCATAATCTACTGTCTGATTTTCTTACGTAAAACCTTCCTCGTATTTATGCATGCGTCAGGTCTTCTCTGATCTCACCAAAATAGGGGTGAGAGGTAAGATAACAATAAGGGAAGAATAATAAGCAGCATTTTGAGCCGTATTAAACAACGTAGAGAACGATGATAATTTCAAATACATAGTTTAGTTGAATATGTCAAAAATATAGCAAATGCAAGTTTTAAATAGAAAACTTTGGAAAGTTAACGCAAACAACCCATCACCTCAAGTGGAACTGTTTGTGAGTGCTAGGCGCGGCCAGGGAGTAAAAAGAAGGAGATGCATCTCCATGATACCGGTTTGGCAACAAAATTTCACTTCCGCCAGGGAGCGCTGCTGCAACCTTAATTTGTTTACATCCCGTAGTCTAGCGTTTTAAAGGGCATTTAAATAAGGGAATTTCCTAAATATTAGGTAATTTAAAGCTGTTTTTGCTATGAAAGCTGTTTAGAGAAGCATAGAACACTCTACTTCATCCTACGTTTATAATATATTTTGCATTCGAAGCGTTAATTTTTGCTTTTGAAGCAATTTTTGTAAAACCTAATTTGATCTGCTGTCACTTAGGTGAAAAACTTAATGATTTATAAATTTCTCCATTGCATAGTGCCCATGGGGGGGGGGGGGGTGCGATTATGGCTCAAGTTGCGCCATTAAAAAAAAAAATTTGGGGGGGGGGGGGTTAAAACTAATTTATTTATTTTTTTGAATTATTTATTAATCTTTTTTTTAATTTAAATTATTTACTGTTTTTTAAAAAAAATTTTCCTTAATTTATTTTTTTTTAATTAAAATTATTTCTTCGTTATTATTTTTTATTTGTTTATTTTGTGTGTGTGCTTGGAATGACTGAAAGAGAAAAAAAGTGATTCTATTCTGCGCAAAATTAATACTTTTAAAAAATTAGTAATATATAAAAAATAATAGTTATAATTTAAAAAACAAATAAATAATGTTTCAAAAAATAAATAAATATTATTTAAAGAAATAAATAAGTAATATTAAAAAAAAATAAAATAAAATACATTAATAAAAAAGAGGCAAAAATAAAAAGCACGAAAGGGAAATGAAATGGGAGAAAGTAAATAACTTTAAAATCATAATGTTTAACATTTCTCTTTCGTGGGGATAATTGTGCCCCATATCTGACCTCTCAATTACCACGCATCCTCTACCGGGCTACCTTCCGTCGATCTCCCCGCTGACCCCGCCGAAAACTCGGGGTCCTCGGCGAAATTCTCCTTCTCCTTCTTCGTCAGCACAAGCGACAGAGTCGAGACATCTTAAGTCAATCGGCTTCAGCGCCATCTCTTGGCAGTGGAAAAATTGGGACACATTTTCACCCGCGTTGCCAAAGGAGATGAGGCTCCTTCCTTTTAGCCTCCTTGGGCGCGGCTTTCACGGACAGGCAGTATTAGTACAGATCAATAACCAGGGCTCAACATCTCAACTTGAAAAGTTTTAAGGCCATATTAAGCCACTACGGGCTAAAAATATGAGAGCCCCCGAATTCCATTCAAATGTGAATAATTACAAATATAATTGAGATTTTAAAATCTAAAATTTCTAACAACAAATTTATAATAGATTAATAAATATTTAAAGAAACTGTGGGTAAGTTATTTTTTGGCGGGGGGGGGGGGAGGATTAATGCACACATAGCTAGAACCAGCAAGAATAAAATGATTACTAGCGACAATCAGCGACACAGCCTAATTTTTCAAAACATTTGAGCTTCAAAATGTTTTGTATCATTTGCATAGTCACAATTTAAAAGTATTAGAGAAATGCACTAAAATACATTTTAAACCTTTCAAAGTACATTATTACAGATGATAGATGAAAAAAATGAGTTCAAGTAAAGAAGAAAATTTTACATTTTTAACATTCTCTATACATTCATTTTTAGAAAAATCAATGAAAAAAATAATAAAAGTAAAATACTGAACTTTCAATGTCTAATAAATATTTAACAAGGCATTAGGGTTTCATATATTTTGAATGGGTCAAGGGGCTGAATGGGTCACAAATGAATTTACTATTACCATGAATTCACTACAAAATAGGTTGAGTATGGATTTTCATAATAATATTAACTGATTTGATTGGCAAAATAAAGTTTTTTTAGTAGTTTCATATAAAATTTAATACTTTCTCTGGAAATCTTCATATTTTTAACCACAGATTTATTGCTAATAAAAGTATGGGGAGACCTACAGTCTTCATTCCTTTCTTTCATACATAAATAGTACGAATTTTCTCATATGTAAAAATCTACTTTTTAGCAATAAAATATAAAATTTTAATTAAAAATGCTCAAATCTTTATGGTAAATCTGAAAAGGTTTGAATTTTTCACCATAAAAAGCTAGTCTAAAATAAAAATCACACAAAATAAAAATACAAACTTTCGACGACGGTGTCTTCCATACAATTCTCGCCGCAATTCTCTGGATATGGGTTTCAAATGCATAAAATTGCAAAAACCACTCCTTGTACATTCACTAAAATAAAAAATTAAGCATTATTTAATGGAAAGATAATTTCTATAAATAAAGCAGAGTACATGACTCCCACTCTCAATCAAGAACAAATCCAAGGAATTTTTAAGGCAATTCCAGGACCATATATCTACTAGGGCTCGACGGATGGCAAATTTTGGCAGATGCCGATTGCTAAAAGACAGCTGATGGCTGATATTTTCTGCAAGTTAACATCAGCGACGGATGGCCAATAGAGGAGTATATTAAATGGCTGCTGAAATGTGCATTTAAAACAGTTTTTACAAACAAAAAAAGTTTTCAAAAAATTTTAGTAACCTATGCAATCTATAGTTAAAATAAAAATGACAGGGCATATAAAGATGATAGTCTGATAGTGGCCGCGTCAACATATTCACAATTCCAATTTTTTAATGAAAGTATCACATACAGGGTATCTGCTCAACCTGGACTTTTCAATTCCATGACTTTCCCTGACTTTCCATGACTTTTGCGAACTATTTTCCATGACTAAAAAAAAAACGAACTCTGCTTTGTTTTTGGAAAATTATGCACTTAATATTCTATCTTGCAAAGCAAATGACCAAACATGGCGACTGCGTTTAACAGCAACAGAAGTCCGTTCGCTTTTGAGGTCAAAAAACGATCTTTTCCTACCGACACCCTCCTCCCCAACGTGCTTGTCGTCAAACGTACTTTCATGTAGCAATGAATTGTCTGTCCATAAATTTTACTGTAAGTTTAGATCCTGATATGAGTGAGGCGAAATCTGACTTCAAAACGGAACTCGTTGAGTTCCTGCCCCTCCCCCTACCTACACGATTCTTTAAAATTCAACATCGTTTTTTAATTTGTTTTTCTTTTGCATAAAACTCCTCGAAAGAAAAAGATTCAAACAAGTTTTAAAAGAAAAAGGAATCAAATGAAGCGGGTAGGGGGGGGAGGAGACCAAATGTAAAAGGCAAATCTGCCTATGCCGGGGGAAAAAACCATCAAAAAAACCATCGAGTCTATCTTTTTGTCGTTCAAGGTCATATTTTATCAGATGACGGAGTCCGCGCACATGCGCAGTTACACAAAATTCGCCGCTCACGGGTTTTAACGTTGAGAATTCATCTGATTGGTCAACACAATGCAACTTGTTGGAAATTGTAATTGACAAATCAGATTGCACCCAATAACGAAGTAGAATGACGGCGGAAGTGTTTTCGTTCTTCCGAGATCGCGGAAAAATTTCAATCGGTCCGGAGCGCTAAAATCCATGATAAACAGTCAGTTTCCATGACTTTTGGACATTTTTCGCTGAAATCCATGACTTTCCATGACCAATTTCGATCATATTTGAAATCCACGACTTTCCCTGACTTTCCATATGCGCGGACACCCTGCACATAGAAAATCACAAAAAAGTGGAGAAAAATGCATAGGCAATATGCTTCTTATAAAGATAAGGTGAAAGAGGGGTTGGGGAGGATTAATAGGAATGAAATGAAATGGTACACTAGCATTTAAAAAAGCAAAGGGGAAATGAAATAAGTTAAAGCAAGATATAATAAAAAATGCACAATTATAAGTATCGTAGCGCAATACATAAAATAAAAAACTTTGCATTAAATTAATATGTAAAATAAAATAGGCAAATAGAAATAGCAAAATCCTCAAAAACGAATCCTGTCTAATAGCGGATACCTCCTAATAACGGACAATACTTCCGGTTCCGTGACTGTCCATTATTCAGAGGTTTCACTGCAATTCTTAAAATTCTCAAAGAGATCGTTCAAACAGCTTCTGCTGTCAGTGGCGGCAACTCGGCGGGAAAAGGCAGGGGGCAAATGGGGACGACTTCCCCTCACCTTTTTTCGTCATCAAATATCGCAAATATAATTTTTGGGTGAAATCACAAACCCTAATGTCACCAAAAAATGCTTAAAACTGTAGCTTTAAAATTTTTTGGGGGAGAACAACTTCCACAAACTCACTTTTTTCTTCCTTTAACTTCAAAGATAGCCTAATTTTCCTAAGATTCCAGTTTTATGAAAAAAAAAAAAAAATAAGGAATACAATTTTCCTTACTATTACAACAGTAAATACAGCGTAAAATTGTGTTTTTAAAACTCCAATTTAGTAGAAAAATAATCTAGAGTTCTTACTTTGAAGTCCATAAGTTTTTAGGATTTCATCAGTTAAAAAAAAAAAAAAAAAAAAACGGGCCAAAATCTCCAAATGCCTTTGTTTAGTCCAAAAGTGAATAAAAAATGCCCGCGATAACCTTTTTAAAGCTTTAACTTAGCCCAGAACACCTTGCTCTAAGTTTACTACAGATGGTTTTTAAATGCATTTTTAAGACTAGTTTTAGATTTTTTTTTTTTTTTTAATGGGAAGAGCCCTTCCTACCTTTACATTATCAAAGACAGTATGAACTTCTAAACTTCTTGCATTTTTGTTGTTTTTAACTAGACATTATTTTTAAAAAAACTCCAGGAAAACATTTGAAACACAGCCCCGTTCAACAAACGTTGACAAAACTATATGGCGTTCCAAAAACTACAATTCCACACAATATATGTACAGGGCAGAACATCAGAAGCCCCTTACTCCCTTCTTTAGTAACACAAGAAAACTTAAGGATTTCTTCCAAAAACCATCGGCTATGCTTCAGCATTTAGATGTTTTCTCCAAGTCAGCATTGGCGGCCAATGGAAAAAACTTCAACCATGGTGCTGATGCAAGGGTCGGCCTTAATATCCACCTATTCAGGGGTTTGGCCCGAGGAAATTCGGGTCCATTAACGGATCCTTCACAAAAATCCAATCTAGCAAAACAGACCCTTCACAAAATTCAGATCAAGCAAAACGGACCCTTCACAAAATTCCGATCAAGCAAAACAGCCCCTTCACAAAATGCTGATCAAACAAAACGGACCTTTCACGAATTATTGATGGAAAACACCAAATCTGAAATCAAAACAATGCGTAGCATTTTCGTGTAAAAGCCCATAATTGTTGAGGTCTTTTCTGAAGTTTAAGTAGGAAAGAAGGAAGCTTATACAAAAATCCCTTAATTTTTCAAAAAAAAAAAAAGTCTTAGCTATTCCTTCCAGTAATGCTCCAGCAAGCAAGAATTTTTTGATGTTGTCAAATGTAGCACTTTTCGTAAGTTTCTTTTAAAGAAATGAACAGCATAATAAAAAATAGTTGTTTTGTTTTAATAATTCTGCTTGTTTGTTTTATCATAGGCAAATCAAAATGGCCTACTGTGATATTGCTGTTACAGCTCTCTGAAAATGCAGAGTAAGGATTTTTCATGATACTTTTTCAAAAAAATAGAATTGCCCATAAAATGAAACTGGGTGAGTTTTTGAGACAGATACAATCAAATTTTGAAACACGGAAAAAAAAAAAAAAAAATCAGGACTCAAAATACGAAAAGTACAATTATTTTTTAAAGTAATACATTAGAGTTGGCAAGTATGAAAAGGGTTTTTCGCCTTTTTTCAAGAACTCATCTAATAATTGAGTACTTTTAATAGTTCTCAATTAACAATTGGAAAATCGAGTACTCTTTTCCAGGGCCCATAGTTGTCAAAATAAAATTCAAGGTCTTTTCAAGACAGTGAGAGCTCAAAGCTACATAGGCCCCTTTTATCTCCTGTGCATTGACACATATATGAACAATTTAAAACTCTTTGATATTAATGTTACTGTTTAAGGATGAGTTAAAGAACCATAGGAAAAGTACAGATCTTTTTAACCTTTTGGATCCAGAGTATTCGTACAGAAGTTTTCCTTTCAAGATGGGTGATACAACTGTTGAACCGCAGATCTCTTTTCCTCTGAAGACAGGAAGGTGCAACGGCAAGCACTTAGGTTTTATGACTTCGGAGTTTGAATACAAAATCGTAATCCACCAGTAAGGGGGTATGAAAACCGAGGTATAGAAAATCCTCGTCTCCAAAGAGTAGAACTAAGATTTCAACCACGTCCTCAAAGGAAAAAAAGCATCTCAAAGGATTTATATCTGATTTTCCCAAGTTATGAAAAATTCGTAGCACAGTATGAGCTAGGCTGATACAGTGTGCCTGTCAGCCAGTTTTGATTTACTTGTACCTCCTCACAAGCCAATTAGACATGTTAATGTCAGTGCACTACACATAAATTTAAATCAGTATGAAAAGGCCTAATTTATCTATAAGCTAACATTCAATGGAGTTAAAATACTGATATATCTGTAAATACTATTTTAGGCCTTCTTAGGTTGATTTAGAGGGAAGAGTTTGGAGGATCCCTTAACGAAAAATTGTTGAAATTGAAGGCTTAAAAATCTTTAGACAGTTCATTGACGTGATAGAGAGTAGAATTTTAGATTAAAAAGTTATAAATTTTTTTTTAAAGTTTTTGGCTAAAAGGGATTTAAATACTTGTTTATTGATGCCCCCACACCATGATTGTTTTCAGTCTAAACCCACCCCAATTCTTGTTCATTCACATTTGCATAGGTTAGTACTTGTTGCATTTAAAACCTTCTATTTGCTATACTGGTTTCAGTATCAGTTTTGCTCTCTCCCTTATTTCTCATAAAAAAAAAAAAAAAGTTATTGCATGAAGAGAGTTTTATATATATATTACTCAACATGCATATTAACATTGATTTTAGTCTTTTTTAGAACTTTTAATTTTAATATTCATCAGTTAAGAAATTTCAAATTCCAGGATAGCCCCTGAAAAAGTTTTATGTCTGAGAACAATACAACACAGTATCACAGTTAAATGAATAAAAGTAAAAAAATACTAACCCCATTTCATACTGTCTGCAACATGCTTCACGAAAATCAGTTACAGGTGAAAGTTCAGCATAAATTGGTCTTCCAGCAAACCATCTCTTATTTAAATCTTCAACAGCTTTCTCAGCATCCTCCTCTCTCCTAAACTGAAGTTAGAAAGGAGGATTAAGAACACAATTTTTACACAAAAGTACATTACATTTGCGCATTAGAAATTTAGCATTTGCCAATAATACTAAGATTGAAAGCAAAAAAAAAAAAAAAAACAGACAAAAATGAATCTACTGTATTTAAAGCTTGAGTAGAACATTTAATTTAGCCAGTAATTATTTACGCGTAAACCATCCCACTTATTGTTTTACTCTCATATCCCAATTGAATACTGTAGAATGGAATCAAAAGTACTTTCTCATCTTTTTTTTTTTTTTTTTTTTAATTTACTCCATCGCAGTTAGCACATCAAACGTATGGATATTACAAGTACACTAACATGGGCAACCTTATTAAATATTAGGCAGTGTTTTTTTTTTTTTTTTAACCTTGCCATTTTATCTGGTTCTAATAAGAAAATTAGAAAGCACTGATTTCCAATGATACGAAGACACAGTAAATGCTTTTTAAACAGAATTTCTGCATTCATAACAATTTATAGTAGAAAAAATGCAAGCACATTATGAATCCAAAAATATTTTAAGAGGAAACTCATCCATATGTTAAGATTTATTTTTAGCCAACTATAACTTTAGATGAGACATAGAGTAGTTTAAAATAAAACAACCTTAAGACAGTGCGCACAATTTTATCAGGGCCTTAGTAACTGCTGCACAAATGATGATCATACAAACTTTATAATACAGGTCCGACCTGGACTACACATGCATGGCCAAGGATCCCAATATTTCTTAGATTGTTTAGTCAATGCAAATAAGACAACAGGATAGATTTGTTAGAGAGCTTCATTGTTTCCACATCTTTTTCCTTTAATTGCAGCATATTCCGGACTCGTTTAATTTACAAAGTTGATTATTTCATCTGCAATACCAACTTTTCAAGACTGTATAAGCGAGGTTTCTTTTTTTCACAAAGCAAAATGCCTTCAATGAGTTTAAAGCACATTACAAAATAACCAATGCATTAAATAACTAGTTTTAAGAAAAGATATATTTTGTAATCTGTAAAAGAGACTAATTTATGACTATGTTGATCTGGGATTAGAGATGAGAATGGCTTTTTCTGAATGGTTTAATTTTTTTTTCCACTTGGGTAAAACTGAAAATTTAGGAAATTTCTAGCATAAAATAATAAATTCAGGAATTTTACATTTCAATGCTTTTTTTTTTAATTTTTATTTTTTTATGTTCAGTATCCCACATGAAAACACTAACTTTGATAACGTGAGTGGTAAGATAATTTAATGCCCCAGAACACCATAGAATTGCACACACTATTTTCCTCATTAAAACTAAATGTATGCGCAGATTTTTTTTCAATAAAAGAAATTAGTGAAAATGTTAAAGTTGAAATTTTAAAATATTTCCATCTAATATGTATAAGTGTAAATGTATGTGAGAAACTTTTTGGAGAAATAGAAAAGCAACTTCTTGCTTAAAATCTCAGTAAAAAAAAAAAAAAAACACTCAAAAATGGTTAAACTATCTATAAAAATCACACCCTTCTCTAAATTAATTGCTGAATGTGACTAATTTTGGTCTTTTAAAACATAGAAATAGACGAGCAGTTAGAAAACAGAAACGCTTTGTCAGTAACAGCTTTGTGCATATTTTAAAGAAGGAAAAATAATAAAGACTGCATATATTTTTGAATATTTAACAATGTAACCCAAGCACTATCTACGTTATTTCTTTAAATGATTGTAAAAGTAACCATCAAATCTACTAAATTACAGTTCAAAAGTTTCTCTCCTACTTCTTAAGTTAGCAATAAATCAATTACAATTATCTTCTGCGTTGGGTATTAATTGGATATTATGATGAAATGTTGACAAAATTGCCCAGCTGTAATACATATACACACTTAACCACTACCAAGAAGTTAATACATGCAATCAAAATTATGTTTAATAGGATCAAGCATGTAAATAACCTCTTTATTTAAAAGAGATCAAAGAGTTGGAAAAGAAAAAAAAATCTTGCTTTTATTTAAAAATATATTAAAAAACCATTCAAGACCATTTTCATTGAAGAGAATGAAAAATAGCATCTTTTATACCTGGATTATAAGCATTCTTTTTTCCCATGTTTGACCATTTCAAATATGACAGGCCAGTAGTTAAGAATCTTTGACCAGTCTCTAATCAAGTTAAAAAATAATTAGTACAGAAGAATTAAATATTGAAAACCTAAACTGAAAAGATTAGCTATGATTTGAAGAACACAATCAAGAAACTTTTAGAGGTCTTACATGGGAATTTTAAGCATTAAACAAGTATTTACAATTTGAACTTAAAACTTCACACTACAGATAAACTATTATAGTGTGACTGAACAAACAATAATCCGTAATTAAAAATTAAAATTTTTGTTTTGAATGTAAAGCAAACAGTAATAACGAACTTACCTTAACATAAACATTGCCAACAAGATGATCCCCAAGATTATCACAAACATTCATTTCTTCTATCTCTCCATACTAAAAGTATTTTATATTAATTAAAACAAGGATAAATTGCATCAAGAGAATAGACATAGAATCAACAACAAAATGTTACCTTATCTTCCAACTCCACAAATACATCTTCAAAAAAATTATCAAAATGTTCTTGAACCTCTTCTTCAGTCAAATTGGTTACTGGAAATTTTTAATGCATTAATAACATTTTTCAATTAATTAGGCAAACATGTACAATTACAGGCTTCTCATAACATGACTTTTTAGAAGAAACATCTTGTGTAATTTTAAATCTTTTTTTTTTTCAAATATTAATTAATAGGCAACTCCACTGACCTTCACACAGCAAAACAATATTTATTTTGAAACATGAACAAAATATAAATTTTTAAGAAAATATTTTCTCTTGGCTTATTGTACTTTTTAAGCTGAACTTCAATTGAAATTTTAAGATACATTTTAAATTATTATAGAAAAACTGCCACAAGAACGGTAACTGACGAACATGAATGCAACTTTTGTGAAAAGTAATACTAATTCAACAAGATTTTTTTTTTGGCAGTAGAAGGAAATTATATTGAATTTATATTCATATATATATATATATATATAAATCAGTATTAAAGAAAAATCAATACAGTATTTGAATTCGAAAATATTGCTGTAAAAAATTAAATTAGAAAGGCTTACTGACATTTCTGAAATTTTCTATACGTACATACCAATGCAAATGTTCAAAACTGCAGTAAAAAGTTATAAATTTGCACAAAAGGTGAGCAACAAAAATACATTTATTAAATTTAATATTTCTGCAGAAAAGCTGCTTTTAAAGGACTGTAATGAAATTGAGAAAATTTATATCACATTTGAATATAACGAGTTTTATGTTTTGAAGCAAAATAAATTGAATGACTTTTTTTTTTGAAAGATGCTGTGAATTGGACCATTGAAAGACCTACGAATAGAACTGATGCCGGCAAAATTAGTAACTTTTTGAAATACACAAAGCTCAACGTAAAAAGCTTTTATTTTTTTTAAATTGAGAATAGGAGAGGTTGAGTGAGAGAGATACAAAAATTTCGATATTTGTATTAAAACACAAATTTTCAACGTTAAAGGAATATTTTATTCAATTAATTTAATTTCCTACCTAAAGTTTGTAATTTTGATTTAATGATAGACAAAATTATTAGTTACAATTTTACAATGTGATACAGTAAACAACATTAAGCATTGTAGTGCATGGGGGCCAATAGTAGATTTAATAGTATAACTTTTCATGAGATTGGTAAAATCTGGAATAGCAACATCTTCATTAAGTAAATCCTCCCAAATAGCAGACAACACTTTGGTTTCATGGCCACCCATTACTCAGAGGTACTACTGTATATTACAGGGATGAAAATAGCTCCAAGTAAAAAAAAAGAACAAATAGAGCGGCTTAAAATTTAGATAGATTTTTTTACATATTATAGGAAATTATTTAATATTATGCAAAATTACAGAAGTTGGAGGGTTCTTGTTAACTTGCACCCTGAAATTGAAGACAAAATTGGTAGATTGAAGGCATTTTTAATTATTTTTAAAACCTCTTAATTGCTCATTCCCTATTTCTTTTTAAATAATCTATATCAATGTAGAAACATAAAAAAGGGTGTGGGTTGGGTTGCAATATTAGATGAATTAGATATGCGCATCTCAAGGAATGAATTTTCTAAATTTGTATGGTCTTTAGTTATTTTGACAAATTTTAAAGATAAAAAAAAATTTCCCGATTTTTTGACTACGATCTCAAATATTTTTGCTGAATTTTCTAAATTTCTAACAACTGCAACCAAAACTTACGTTTTTGACAGCATGCCAAAACAGAGTATATAGTAGGGTGGTTCAAAAAAAAAATTTTTTTGCTACGGACCAAGGCGCACCCTACTTTTTTTACATTTATGTATGATATCACTCCCCTAAAATTTCAGCTCCCTACTCTTAATGGAAGATGGTGCTCAAACACCCTTCGTTTTTCCGCTTTTTCGTAATTTTCACAATATTTGAGTTTTTCAGACTAAAGGAACCATTTTCTTGGAAGAGATTTTTTTTTCAATCATTTATGTTTTTAAAGTAGTGGGATGCAGAGAAAAAACTTCAAGATTTAAAGTTTTAAACTAATAGTGCTAACAGTATCACAAGAAGAATGAATTAAATTGCACAACTACTACTAATTGCACTAACTAATGCACAAAATAAACAATTGTAACTAGTCTGGCATAGAACTAATCTGAAATTTAGGCTAAGATATTTACTTTGGCCATCATATTCCTCACAAGTTCTATTCTTTTTAATAACTTTAAAGCGAAAAAATGTTTGGCAAAGAATGAAAAAAAAAAAAGAGTATTGCACATAGAACTTAAACAATACTTTAACAAGTTTGAAGCTTCAACTGTGAGCTTTTTATAAATCTATATATAAATCTATGATCATTCTTGCTGATTATAAAGAGATAATTGAGTTATTATTAGTCCAATGGGAGCCTATCTGAGAAAATCCTGTCTCTTATATGCCTCAAAATATTTATGTCATATATAAGAAAGAGATTTTTCATTTAATCATGAGAGAAATAACCTAGGTAAAACACTTTCTACAGTTTCAGCGCTTTTCTGTACAGTACAACTAATAGATTGAACACTAATAGATGCTCCATTTGCTATTAAAACTTCTGGGAATATCTGAACTTGGAAAAAACCTTATAAGATATGAACGACCTGGAAATTGAAATAACAACTAGGACAGTTTTATTAAAGTACTTGTGACACCTTTCTGGTGAATTAATTAGTTTGACTTAGTTTTTCGTATCAAATTCTAGTTGAAAGAAAAGCAAGTTATTATAAGAATAAAGATGTGAAATATAACAAGTGTAGTACAGAACAATTGGATTTTTTTCAAACATGAATATTAGAGATTATTTTCTAACATTCTTCGTCCTACGCCCCAACGAATGCAAATATAATATCAATCACAGAATTAAAAGAAAAAAATTAAAATAAATAAATAATGGTAAATAACGTTGCTGAGGAAAATGTTCAAATAATTCAAGAATTTAACAGAATTTTTTTCAATAATGAGGACAATAAGCAGTTTCTTTTACCTGCTGTTGAAGAAAATTGAGTACTTATCCTTGCTGAGACAATAAAATATTCAATACTAAAAGTCTCTCTCTCTCAAAAAAAATCTATATATTAATATACATAGAAAGTTGAATTGCATAGCAATAAGTTTAAATATTTTGGCTTTATTTAAAAACTTCTAGCAAATTTCAGTATAACAACACTGCTTGGCACAAAATGAACTTCAAATGTATCTGACACTATTCTTGCTGTTTCTTATGTAATATGCCCCACTAAATCCAAACATGATCTCCGTTTCTTCCTTCACGGTAATCACTCGAACATAACTGGAATGAATATAAATAATACTGAAAGGTTCTTTACTGAGTTAAATCTGCGGTGCGACTCATATGTAACATGCGATGTTTCCAAGATTTTAGAAAAAATTTTACAGCTTGAAAAATTTTTTGGACGTGGGAGTCATAGAAGCAGTCCAATATTATTGTGTTGCACCAAAAAATAAGTGTAAAATTTTGAAGCTGGAAAAAATGAGTTGTTGATGATATGTTAAATATTTTACGGAGGGGGGGGGGGATACCCCCATGAGTCTCCTAACTTGCGAAAAGTGTTTATGATTTTGAACTTTTCACCTCTCTAGCCCTATAGAAGAATGTTAATGGTAAATATACTGCTTCCTTCCCCTCCAAATAATATCTATGAAATTGTCGAAATCTGATGAAAATAGGAGGGGAGGGGGGCGCTATTTTCGAAAAGTGGGAGGCAATGGGGGGAAAGGGTGGCCATATTAGGATTCAGGGGATCATTGAACATAAGAATCAGCAAAAATGATAGCAAACACCCGGATTTTTTTTTTTTTTTGCCGCTTAACCGAAAAACGTTTGAAATTGACAAAAACTGGAGAACTGTTTGAGCTTTGAGCACCGTCTTTTTATTTAAGTAGGAGGTTGAAATTTTGGCAGTATATTAGGGTGGATAAAGGTAAAAAAATGAGCCACCGCCGTGACCTCTAGGACAAAATTATTTTTTTACCATAGGTTTGTGAACCACCCTAGTATATAGTTTGTCGATAATTGCATGTCATCCCTGAGGTTTCAATTCCACTGCATCCAAAAAACTATTTCCATTATTTTAGAAGTTGGAAGTAATTTCCAACTCTACTTCTACTACTTCAAATCAACTTATTTTAAGCTTTATTTTAATGAGTTTTTTTTTCTTTTAACTTGATTCAACATTGATTTTTAGGTAGCGGAAAGGAAGAAAAAATAAAAGAAGCAGAAAATCGCGGATATGAGGAAGATTTTCCTCCCTGATATCAATATTTCAATTGGAATACAGGCGCTAGTTGTAAAACGTAGTACTTGTAAAACAGTTTTGAAATTACACGGCATAAAATTTGCAAATAATATAAAATGGATTTGGTATTGCTGTATGAAAATTGAATTTAATACATATGGTTTTGATACAAAATGTTTTTTTTTCTAACTTAAATTTTATTTTTGTTCACTGCACTGTTAAAACAATGTAAGCAGTGATGTGCTCGATATCTGTATTGTTTGCGATATTCGGGGGAAAATAAAGAATTGCAACTCTATCTTACACTTGGCGGATCTAAAATGGATTCTTAGACTTAAATTTTACCTCATTTTGGAAATTCTACACATTGGTAACTAACTACAAAGTACTATTAAAATCCATTTTAATCAGCTTTTATTTCTTATAAAAACTGTAAGTTATCATTTCAGCAATTAAATAACCAATTTCTACTAATTGGGGTATTGTAGCATTCTTCATTTTGACTTTTCTTGGCATTCTTCAAAAATAGCAAGACTATATTTTCTGTAAACTGTTTGTAAAGATGTTCCCTGCTGTGTATTTTTTCGTTATTAGAGCAAAGTCGGGAGGAATGAGTCAGTGCTATGTTTATGGGCGATTCTATGTAAACTCGTCATTTTTCACACGAAATCTGTCCGGGCATGGTTTTTTGAAATGTCCGTATAATTATTTTACTATTGCTCAGAAAATGAATCTATTACTTTGGTTTGAAAGAGGGCCAATTGAAGCTTGTGTTTTTCTGATAAATTGTGATAGGGGGTAAGTCCCCCGCCTGGTATAACTAGGCAGGGGATTGTGCCAGGTGACTGTTTTTGCTCTTTGTTACTTAATATCTGCAAAGCTATTGGAACATAATTAGTTACGAGACTACCTATAAATTTAGGCACAAATCGTGGACATAATAACTAATATGTTTCATAATTAAACTAATTGAAATTAATAAAATCACTTCCCAGAGGACTGTTTTCGTAGCGATCCTGATGGCAACTTTCATCACAAATGGGTCATTCCATGTGAAATCAACACACTGATTCAGACTTGATGTCTCAGATTTTCATGATTTTTAGTATGCAGCATTATATCATAGACATATGAAAAAATACCAAATTTCAGTTACATAGCACAATTATTTTTGAAGTTATAAATTTTTTAAATTTTAAATTTCTTTGAAAAAACACCATACTTTAACACATTAAAATGCCTATAGGCTCGCAACCAGTGGTGATATTAACCTGGGACTGGTCTCATTTTAAAGCTGTTGAATAGGGCTTTATTATGATATGCTACAACATAGGGGTTAAATTTTTAAAAAAATTTAAGTTTTAAAATTAAATTTTAAATTTTTCAAAAAGTGGCAATTTTAAAAATTCCAAAAAATTACCAAAAATTGTTTGTGATGTCTTAATACATATTGCAAAATTCTATGATGGGATCTCAATGGGATCAGGAAATACAGGGCTTCAGAAATACACGTTTTGTGAAAAATACCAGAATTAGTATCAACAGAGGAAATTTTGTACAGTTCATTGAATGAAACAAACAACACATATCAGTAAAACGAGCAGTGGCTATTACTTTTAATTTTTTAAATAGAGGAATATCACATAGACACTTACCATTCTCAGCCTAATTTTATGAGTTAATTATTAACAAATTAATTTATGAAGACTTCAATTATTGGAAGATACCCACACATTTGTTTAGTTCATTGTAAACTGTATGTTCGGCCAGTCTGAGTGGTGGGGTTCACTTTGCACATTACATCTGAAAATGGGATCCACAGTGTGTCAGGTGGTGTGGGATATATAAATGAGGATGACGGACCTGAAGGATGGAGGAATGTAACTTGCACTTGACTGCTGTCTTCATCTTTATCCAGAACATAACTCAACCACCAAGTGTCATTATAGATAGATGTTATATACCCACTAATGTCTGAAAATGATGTCTGCTGAACGTCCTTCAAAACAGGAAATATGCTTGAAACATCTGCAGAAGAAAATAACTTTGCATTTACTTTGGTTCCACATCTGAGAGGTATAAAGGCATGAAATTTTTGGGTTCCTGATATAGTTAGAGCTGTATCGTACCAGTTAGCCAGTTGTTCTTCAGTTTTAATGTATTCTTCAATGGTCACAAATACAAAGTCGATGTTAGCTATGTTCTTATGTGACCATTCAAATAATTGCCTTGCATTCGTGATTTGACCCTGATACGGTCTTTGTAGGCTTGCTCTGGCGGC
>JAXGGA010015048.1:0-30303 GCA_038373865.1 Uloborus plumipes
TTCAATTCTATTTCAGTATATTTACTTCTATCTTATTGCGATATTGCAACGTTCTTTCTAAAGTATGTCATTTCGGAAAATGTATTATTTTGTTTTTGAAGTTAGGAAAGAAAACTTTCTTCTTCTTTTAAACTTTGGTAAGATTTCTGTTGGTTTCTGTGAGCAACAAAATTTTCTTATTTTTTCTTTTGGCTTATTTTTGTGCACCTATCTTTGGGGTTGCATTCGAATGTCCCCAAGGGGGTGATTTACCCCTTTTATGGGGTAATCAGGGCTTTCAATGCAGACCAAAGTGATATGAATTGGCGCGACCACTTGGCGATATCTCGCCAAGCTTTTGGTCACCAAGTGTTTGACGCCAATTTGGCGACATATCGCCAAGTTGGCAATCAATTTAGTGAAAAAAAAATTTTTTTGGGTTCAATTTGGCGCTATTGGCGATATTTTGCGAAAAATCTACTGAATGATGTTAAAATCGGCGATATTTAGGAGATTAATCATTGTAAAACATTTTTTTGCATTGTTTCGTGGCAAACTAGGGATGCAAATGTTTGAATTGTTATCTTACTCACTTCAAGCACTATTTTAGCACTTAAGGCATCTACTAAGAAATTTACACGTAAAAGGAAGTAGTGTAGGGTCCATACCAAATTTTTATATCATACTTTGAAGGAATTATAGTTGAATTATAACTAAAATAGAGTATTTTTTCTGCTATATCATTTTTTTACAAATGAACTTTTAATTTTATACCACGGGCAAAGCCGTGCGGGTACCGCTAGTAAAAAATACAACAGAAATTGAATTTACCGTTTGAAACCAGCACCCGACACGAGACAAAGGCCGCTCGGCTTGATTCGCTTGGATCTGTCACTAATCTGAGCAGCTTTTCAAGTCAAAAAAAAAAAAAAAAAAACATTCCTTCCGTTCTTCTATTCTATTCAATCTGAAGCAATGATGTATATTATTACATTAAGTAAAAATACACATAGGAAAACCTTGTGCAAAGCATTTTAAAAACGCATTAACACATCGTTGTTTTGTAACTGAAATTCAGTTTTAGAGATAAATTAAGAACACAATTCGTGTTATAACACCAACAGCATGCAAAATCAGAAAAGTATAACGACTTAAATCTATTCGTTGAAGTTTTCGTTAAAAAAATCAAAACAAATTTAATAGAAACACTACTCTGCCGTGCCAAGCGCAAAAGTGGTATCTGCAGACGAGCTCTAACTGAGATATTGCTCTCTTTTAAGTTTAACGCCGCCATGCATTCGATTGAAATTATACATTTTTTAGATTTTTTTAAAGAATATTTCCCGCTCGCAAACGACTATAAAACTTATTTAAGTAAAATACGGTACACAGAAGCACTTGTTGACAATAACTCAAATTTTTTTAAGTGCAGATACGACTTTTGTGATTAGCACCGCAGTACTGCCATTTAATTTATTTTTTCTTTTTTTTTTTTTTTTTTTGAATCATTTAAGGTACAACATCCAGGAATCTTGATCCGCAAATTTTCAGGAAGCAGTATGAAAAGCTAATTCTAGACACTTCGCATATATGCTTATAGCACAAAACCATACTCACCGATATGAAGACTTCTTCTGCTTCTTGGATGATTGCTATGCGTGACCACTTGAATTTCTGGAACAATTTGATCCTGGTGGGGTTGTGGATGGTAGCAGAGGGGTGAGTCCTGAAGAACGTCGGGAAGCGCTTGCGGTTGGAAAGTGCCGGGGAGCTGGATCCGTAGGACACCTAGGAAATAGATTCTGGTTTCAGGAATGTTCGCCATTGACAGTGCAGTCTGGCTCTGATAACAAGACGTTTGACTTTAGAGGAGTTCATTTTTGCTTGAGAAGAAAGAGGAGGAACTATTTCTTTTGGCACAAAGGTAATACTGTCTGTCCGTGAAAGCCGCGCCTCGCACTCGCGAACCATTCCACTTAAAAAAGGGGTGATGGGTTGTGAGTGGGAACTTTCCGAAGTTTTCAATTTGAAACTTGCATTTGATATCCTTTTGACATATTCAACGAAACTATGTACTTGAAATAAGCACTGTTCCACGTTGTTTGATACGGCTCAAAAAAATGCTTCTTATTATTATTCCCCTTATTGTTATCTTACCTATCACCCCTATTTCGGTAAGATCAGAGAAGACCTGACGCATGCGTAAATGCGCGGAAGGTTTTATCTTAGAAGATCAGACAGTAACTATCACTTTTTTTTTCTTTTGGCAAAATCAATAGGATTAAAAAACTTTTATTTTGAAAAATGAAATCGTTTATTCCTTCGTTCATCGCAGTTCAAATTATCAGAGCCAAACTATAGATATATGCAGACATCTGTTTTTTGCAGGTATTTCTCAATAGCTGATGTGAATATAAGACATTATACAGTAAGTCAATTTTGATACCTAACAACCAAGGACTTTTTCTTTTCTCCATTCATACAAAAAAGTTCGTTCTACAGAAGATTTTAACAAAGTAATTCTTGACGAGTAGTGTGTTCATTTATTTTACAACGTTTTTCACAGTGTTCAAAACTTAAATATGTTTTAGAAAAGTTCAGTGGGCTTGCATTTCTTAGGTTTATTTTTAACCTCCGACGCAACAAGGAAGGGGGGTTATAAGTTTTGAAGAGTCTCTGTCATGTATCTGGCTGTGGCACAGTAGTGCCAAAACGAATGGACCGATTTTCGCTATTCTTTTTTTGTTCGAAAAGAGACTAGATCAAGAGTGTTATTAGGTCTCTTTTTTTCTCTGACTTTATTTACGACGATATTATCTAAAAACCTCGAAGACTAGCCTTTTCACGCAGTTTGGAGTGAAAACATATTCGTTCATTTAAGGTATTAACACCAAAAGAAAAAGCGAATTTTTCTGCGTCTGATGGAGTTTGTTTGGAACGTACAAGTTACACGTTCATTCACGCGATTGGTAGCGATGTTGACTGACAAAGAATAAAAGCTCATGGAAAAAATTGATTTGTTTCCAGTTTCTACATGTTTAATAAAATATTTGTAACTCATTTCAGATATAAGAAAGGCTTTTAAAAGGACTATCAATTTTTACTCTTAGTGATTAGCAAATTGAACTACCGTAAAATGGGGTTAATCGGTACACTTTTCAGCTTTGATTGAAAAAAAAAGTAATTAAAAGATATTTTTTTTTATTTGATTTTTTGGATAAAAACTTTGGTCTTGCTTTGCTTTTGATATTTCGAGCAAAGACAAAACATTTTGAACAGTTATTATTTATATATATAGGAATTTAGAGGTGTTCCGAATCACCCGCTGATAGGGGTCAATCGGAACACATGTTAAAATTTTTATTTTTTCAATTTAACCTGTAATAGGTCTCACAAACATGAGTAATATTGATGGGGTAGAATAAGAACAGACAGTTACTGTCAAATAAAAGTTTATTTTCTATACCAGTAAACGTTTATGATTTGTCAAAATTCAAAATAATTTTGAACTTATGAAAAATTAAAATTAATTTTAAGAAATGCTTTTGAATTGAAATACAAAGATTTAACATAAATTGAAGTCACTCATGTCGTCCACAAATATGTACTTGTCCTTAAAACTAGCAGTTGTGGCTTGGCTTAAGTTTTTTCATAACATCTTCTGGGATGAACGCTGCCTTTTCTTTAGTTTCTTGAAATCTCTGGGATTTCGGGGATTGTCCTGTAAGATTTTTCCACTTATTCATCACTGTCTGTGTGCTGGACTTTTGCTACATAAAGTCTGTATGACTTTCCCCCATGTATTTTAAGTAAAAAGAAGTCTCCTGGAGCAAAAATCTTTTTAAATCTGCAACTTTCTGTCATTCTAAGATCTAGTTGCTCACGAGAAGGGATAAACAGTAATAAATCCTTGTCCTTGTCTTGACTAGAAGAATTGGGGTTAGAATTCGGATTTTTCAAACAGTTTCCTTAAAATAAGTTTGAATTGGAACAACAGAACAAAGTGTTCCGATTCACCCCGCAAATTCTTATCCTATGACATTATGAAGAATTTTTCATTTTTATGCCACAATTAAAATATGTTGTCTCTTCTAATGTGGTACTCTGTTGCTCAGATATATGCATAATTAAAACATACTATTCTTAGATTTGAAATATAAAGGGGTCTGTACTTGCATACAAAGTTTTGCAGACCATGAAAACTTGATGTTTTTTAGCGTCCCGCTTGCAGCCTTGCACAGAAGTCAACAGTGGTGCCAGAATGACAAAATTATTTTTTTCCTACTTCTCATGATATTACCTTCCTAAAAACAATTTTAACTTAAAAAATTACCCGACGGTATATTTATGAAGAATTTCTTTGTATGATCAGGAAGTTTTGTTCCGAATCACACAACACCTCATTTTACAGTACGTGTGTTGTTATCTTACTTTTCCGTGTTTCCCACGATTCACTAGAAAAATTTAAGCTCGTTTAAATTTTACTAGTGTTCGAGACTCATGAACTTCATTTTAATATGAGATCATCAATCAGTGTCGAGGGGGTTTAAATTTTTAATGTTATGTTAGTACTTGCATTCTACCGATACAAAATGAAAGGGGAGGAGGAAAAGTTTAACATGCGTATCGGTGTGTAGCATCGTGTTGAATGGATGAACCGATTTAGATCCCCCTCCTCTGAAAGGTGGTTGGATCGTGAGTGTTTTTATCTATCATTCATTTGGTTCGAGGTGTAAAATAAACTTTTACTGAAATTTTCATTACTGTTTTTACTTTTTCCAAATTGAAAGTTAACAAAGATATTTCTTTTTTATACTTCGTTCAATGTTTAACAACCAATGTTTAATTACAAAAAACAAGTGCAATAATTCTATTATATATTCAAATAGCTTGAACAATCGAATAGTTCGTAAAAAATAATATAAGAGGAGTTTTTTTTTTTTGCCTTTGCAGAATTTGCAGAAAGTACAGAAATTGAAACGCCACGCAAATTAAGCCATATTGGTAACAAATGTTAGGAAAACATATAAAGTTGACCTTACCACAACAAGATTCCACATCTTAGCTGCTTCTGCAATCGTTGAACATACGATTGAACATCCACCCAGCAACATCAGTTTCTGTGGCTTATTGTACAACAAATCATACATCACACTTGCTCCTAACCCAGGATTACACTGAAATATAATAAAGTATATTTTATACAAGTAGTCAGAAAAGCACATATTATCGAGTGCTTGCAATAATGCTTACAATCAGTTTTAAAGGCGATTTTCTTGTAAATAAATATAAATAAAGCTTTGCTCTTGCTTTGTTATTTTTGTTTATTATTCGTAGAACATATTTCATAGGGAAAAAAATAGCAACCTTCTCATTCAATATATGATTAAAATATTATGTTTGCATTGTGATAAAAAAGCGAATTTTTCATAATACGAATTTAAGGTGGATAAATCTTCGACATTCCATTTTCTCCTGCTCTTTGACAAGCCCGTCATCGAGGGGATCCATTGGCCCACATTGGTCTTTCAAAATTAATGTTTTTATATTTTAATGGAAATGGTTTTGTTGCTTTGCAATAAAAGTTGAATTGAGTATGCTCTCTTTGCCCCCCTTCCTTCCCCGTGGAAAAATCCGAAATGACGGGACTGATCATTGACTACAAATAAGCGGTTTCTTCACGAAAACGGTAAGCTCAAATTTTCTTCAAAATTTATGAGGCTGAATACTGCAGTCGAAAGGTAAAGAGCAGTATCTGCAGGAATGGCTTTTTGAGACATTTGAAGAAACGCGCTTTGGGGGGATTCCACGCTAACAATAGGGAAATGTTGGAGCTTGATTTTTTTACGTATGTTATTCTCAGCGGAAACCACACGAGAAAGTTTCTACAATAAAGCTGAAGTATGTAATAGATGACAACATGGGCGTCGCTGCCTGCTGAACATTGGGGGGGACTTTGGAAAAATAGAAATACTATAGAAAATTCATGTTTTTTTTAAAACATGTTTAGCCTTTGTAAAGACCAATGAACGTTGAAATTTTCAAATAAGGACCACAAGGAGTCATATTCTGACCCGTAGCGGAGACAAAAAAGTGGGGGGGGGGGGGGGGGCTGAAATTACTGACCCCTTATTAATTTCAAACAGAGGGAAAAGAATGGGTTTAGCTCTTTTTCTAAGAGGGAAGTCATAGTCTAACTAGTTCAGAGAGTTGAGAATGTGTTCCTAATCGCAAACATATTATTTAACCAGAAGTAAGGGGTACGGGGGTTTTTCCCCCGGAAATTTTTTGGAATTTGTGGTCTTAAAAATGCATTTTAGACTATCTTTGGTAATGTTATGGGAGAAGAGGTTCTAAGGCATTCTTCCGTCCATTTTTCGATATCGAAACGTTAAAAACTCAATTATTAACTCTAATTGTGCTATAAAAAGAGGGGATCGGGGATTTTTCCGAAATTGTATTGCTAAAAACGCAATTTTAGACTATCTTTGCTGATAGTACGATTAGAGATTCGAGTTCCCTCTTTTCGAAAATTCTTTAAATTGCAGTCTTAAAAATGCATTCTAAACAATGTTCGGAAATGGTAGTAGTTGAAGAGCTTAATTGGCGCTTCTCTGGATATTTTTGGAAATTGAAATTTTAAAACACAATTATAGATCATATCTGATTGTTTTAGGGAAAAGAAGGTCCGGGGGTTCTCCCCTGGAACTCTTTTTTTGAAAATGTAACAGTAAAAACTCAGTTTTAGATGATCTGCGTAAATGTTAAGGGAGGCGAGATTTAGGGCCCACCTTGGAACTTTTTCAAAATTGAAGCGTCATCTTCGATAACTTTAAGAGGACAGACAAATATTCGAAAAGCATGATTTCAGTTTACTTTCAATGATGTTAGGGCAGGAATTTTCGAGAACTCTCCTTCGGAAACAAAAGTTTAAGCCCTTTAGAACGAAATATAGAACGATCTTAAATGTTGTTGACAAAAGACAGAGAGGGAAACAGAGAAGCCTCCTTTTTTAATGAGAGATATGTTTATTCAAGATGAAACAGCAAATAAATAAAAAAATTAATAAAAAAAGGGTGATGCTCCCACATCTCACATTTTATGCTCCCGTTGCAGTATTCAAAATTCCCGCATTTGATCAACAACAATGCAAAAGCTTAATTTAGTGCTTGAAGAAAAATTAATGCTTTTCACCCTGCTTTATCGCGTCATAATTTAAACTTTTGATAAAAACAAATAATTAAAAACGATTTATAAGTTTTTAGGGGGAAGACTGTCTAAAAATTTCTGACTTCTTAATATGCAGTGTAATTTACCAGGAAAAAAATTCCCTTTATAATTATTCATCTGGCATTTTGATCTTTGCTTCTTACCCTCTCCTCGTGCCTATGCTGAGAACGATGCTTTCACTTAATTTGGAAGTTCCTTTTTGAAATTTATATTTCTCAGCTAAAAATTAGGTTTGAAAATTTCAATTTAAAATACTTTGTATGGAAGATAAATAACTTGCATTTTTTAAATGATAATTCTGTTCTTTTTACAAATTTTCATGGAAATGCAGCCATAAAATATTTTGTCGGTTCCAACTTTTCTCTATCTCTTCTCTACTAATAATAAAGCTGAAAGTTTGTCTCTCTGTCTTTCCTTCTGTCTTTCCTTCTGTCTGTCTGTCTGTTACGCGCGTAGCGCCAAAACCGTTCGGTCGATTTTCATGCCACTTGGTACAAAATTAGTTTGTAGCATGTAGTTTTGCACCTCGAAGCGATTTTTCGAAAATTCCATTTCGTTCTTTTTCTATTCGAATTCTTAGCGGAAATTCGATAAAATAGGGAAGAAATATTTTATACACATTTTCAAGTCTTATGTCATTCGAAAGCTTGAAATTTTCTGCACAAAATGAAGTTTTTTCGAAGTTTCTACGATCATCAGGAGAGCTGTAACAATTGTTTTTAGAATCCCGGAATTCAAGGCTTACCTTCAGTAAAGCAAGCCAAACGATTCTAAAATGGTTAATGAAATGAATTATTTTATCAACGGAAATCAACTTTTCATGCTGTTACTATGGTTACGTGTTCATACTTATTTTTGTTTCGTTCTTTTTCCAGGGTTGCCAGAAGTAGTATTTTTGATACTACGGTAGTATTTTTTCGGCCCAAATAAGGAGCGTAGTATTTTTCTGGCCACACTGTTTCCAATATACTAATGACTTAATTAAAAGATTTGGCGGATTTTTTTTCCATTTTTATAGATTTCGCATTTCAGCAATATTGATTTTGGCAACGTTTAGAAACAGTAGTAGGAGCGTCTATCGCCCATTTAGCGAGAAAGGGGTACCCAAAGCACAAAGATTAACCAAATATCGTATAAATTGTGACATTGCAACGTTCTTTTTAAAGTGTTTCATTTCGGAAAATGTATTGTTTTGTTTTTAAAGCTGGGAAAGGAAACTTTCTTCTTCTTTCAAATTTTGGTAAGATTTCTGTTGGTTTCTGTGAGCAACAAAATTGTTCTTATTTTCTCTTTTGGCTTATTTTTGTGCATCTTCAGTTGGGGTTTCATTTGAATGTCACAAGGGGATGCTTTACCCCTTTTTTGGAGTTAATCAGTGTTAATTTCAATGCAGATGAATTGGCGCGACCGCTTGGCGATATATCGCCAAGCCTTTGGTCGCGAAGTATTTGTCGCCAATTTGGCGACATATCGCCAAGTTGGCGAATTTTTTTTTTTTATTTGGACTCAATTTGGCGCTATTAGCGATATTTTGCCAATTTGGCGACAAATTTGCGATTTTTTTAAAACTTTTTTTTTTTGGGGGGGGGGGGTTCAATTTGGCGCTATTGGTGATATTTTGCGAAAAATTCACTAAATGATGTTAAAATCGGCGATATTTTGGAGATTAATCATTGTAAAACATTTTTTTGCATTGTTTCGTGGAAAACTAGGGATATAAATGTTTGAATTGTTATCTTACTCCCTCCAAGCACTATTTTAGCACTTAAGGCATCTACTAAGAAATGTACACGTAAAAGGAAGTAGTGTAGGGCCCATACCAAATTTTTATATCATACTTTGAAGGAATTGTAGTTGAATTTATAACTAAAATAGAGTATTTTTTCTGCTATATTAATTATTTTACAAATGAACTTTTAATTTTATACCACGGGCAAAGCCGTGCGGGTACCGCTAGTTAAAAATAATTCAGTTATCTGAATAATAATCAACTAAACAAGCCTTATTATTTTATCACTTGAAAAATAAAACAATATTTTCCACGTAAACTATTTCTTTGTTATCTCTACTAATAATAAAGCTGAAGTTGGTTCTGTCTGTCCTTCTTTCTTTCTGTCTGTCTGTCTGTTACGCGCGTAGCGCCAAAACCGTTCGGTCGATTTTCATGCCACTTGGCACAAAATTAGTTTGTAGCATGTAGTTTTGCACCTCGAAGCGATTTTTCGAACATTCCATTTCGTTCTTTTTCTATTCGAATTCTTAGAGGAAATTCGATAAAATAGGGAAGAAATATTCCATACACATTTTCAAGTCTTATGTCATTCGAAAGCTTGACATTTTCTGCACAAAATGACGTTTTTTCGAAGTTTCTACGATCATCAGGAGAGCTGTAACAATTGTTTTTAGAATCCCGAAATTCAAGGCTTACCTTCAGTAAAGCAAGCCAAACGATTCTAAAATGGCTTTGCTCGCGAATAAAATTTGTTTGAAAATAGAGATGAAATGAATTATTTTATCAACGGAAATCAATTTTTCATGTTATTACCATGGTTACGTTTTTATTTCGTTCTTTTTCCCTTAATTATTTTAAAAATGTATTTGTTTTTGTAACAATCCAAACTCCAAGCCTTATTAAAATTAGTCAAATGAAATATTAAAAACTGTGATAAGATGGCACCTGTCAATCAAATGAGAAATCGAGTCCTTTCCTTAAAATACAGGATACCATTCTAAATTTATCGTCTGCAAAACATATTTTACTTCATTATTAATTTATTTCAATATAAATTGCAGCAAATGGCTTGAGTGAACGAATTTAGCTTTTAATTTATCGTTTGCTGGTTGATCTTTGTCGATGTTTATTGTTTTTATTATCATTGTGAAGAATAATGCACGAAATTTCTATGACTAATACTTAAAATTTTTAGGATCAGTTGAGTTTAAAAGAAAAAATTGCTCCAAATATACTTTTGCAATGTGATTATTTATTGTTGGACTGTAATTTGCAGCAATAATTGCATTTAATAAATAATGAAAGACAATATTAAAAATTATTTTTTGGCGACTTTTTTACAATTTGGCATTCAATTCTATTTCAATATATTTACTTCTATCTTATTGCGATATTGCAACGTTCTTTCTAAAGTATGTCATTTCGGAAAATGTATTATTTTGTTTTTGAAGTTAGGAAAGAAAACTTTCTTCTTCTTTTAAACTTTGGTAAGATTTCTGTTGGTTTCTGTGAGCAACAAAATTTTTCTTATTTTTTCTTTTGGCTTATTTTTGTGCACCTATCTTTGGGGCTGCATTCGAATGTCCCCAAGGGGGTGATTTACCCCTTTTATTGGGTAATCAGGGCTTTCAATGCAGACCAAAGTGATATGAATTGGCGCGACCACTTGGCGATATCTCGCCAAGCTTTTGGTCACCAAGTGTTTGACGCCAATTTGGCGACATATCGCCAAGTTGGCAATAAATTTAGCGAAAAAAAATTTTTTTTTTGGGTTCAATTTGGCGCTATTGGCGATATTTTGCGAAAAATCTACTGAATGATGTTAAAATCGGCGATATTTAGGAGATTAATCATTGTAAAACATTTTTTTGCATTGTTTCGTGGCAAACTAGGGATGCAAATGTTTGAATTGTTATCTCACTCACTTCAAGCACTATTTTAGCACTTAAGGCATCTACTAAGAAATTTACACGTAAAAGGAAGTAGTGTAGGGTCCATACCAAATTTTTATATCATACTTTGAAGGAATTATAGTTGAATTATAACTAAAATAGAGTATTTTTTTCTGCTATATCATTTTTTTACAAATGAACTTTTAATTTTATACCACGGGCAAAGCCGTGCGGGTACCGCTAGTCTCTACTAATAATAAAGCTGAAGGTGGTTCTGTCTGTCCTTCTTTCTTTCTGTCTGTCTGTCTGTTACGCGCGTAGCGCCAAAACCGTTCGGTCGATTTTCATGCCACTTGGCACAAAATTAGTTTGTAGCATGTAGTTTTGCACCTCGAAGCGATTTTTCGAAAATTCCATTTCGTTCTTTTTCTATTCGAATTCTTAGCGGAAATTCGATTAAATAGGGAAGAAATATTTCACACACATTTTCAAGTCTTATGTCATTCGAAAGCTTGGAATTTTCTGCACAAAATGAAGTTTTTTCGAAGTTTCTACGATCATCAGGAGAGCTGTAACAATTGTTTTTAGAATCCCGAAATTCAAGGCTTACCTTCAGTAAAGCAAGCCAAACGATTCTAAAATGGTTGAACTTTAGAATAAAATTTGTTTGAAAAGAGAGATAAAATGAATTATTTTATCAACGGAAATCAATTTTTCATGTTGTTACTATGGTTACGTGTTCATACTTATTTTTGTTTCTTTCTTTTTCCAGGGTTGCCAGCGTCTATCTTCGAAGGCTACGGCCAGACGTAGTATTTTTGATTCTACGGTAGTATTTTTTCGGCCCAAATAAGGAGCGTAGTATGTTTCTGGCAACCCTGTTTCCAATACACTAATGACTTAATTAAAAGATTTGGCTGATTTTTTTTTTTTTTTTTTCATTTTCATAGATTTCGCATTTCAGCAACATTGATTTTGGCAACGTTTGGAAACAGTAGTATTTTGTAATATTTTTTTTAGAGGAGGCGTAGTTTTTTTTTGTTCCAATTCTCTGGCAACCCTGTCTTTTTCCCGGTGAAGCGGTGAAGATGCTTTGAGACCGGTGAAGATGCTTTGGCGCGTTTTCAAAAAGTCAACTACGCCAAATAGCTAGGGTTACCACGCTTGGCGCGCCTATCGTTCATTTAGCGAGAAAAGGGTACCTAAAGCACAGATTAACGAAATATCGTATCAATTGCGATATTGCCAGGCTCGGACTGGCCCGCCTGCCCGCAAGCCCTATGGCAGGTGCGCCCTTCTTATTGAACAATGCGGACGCCTTCTCCGAAACTAAAAAATATCTTGATCAGAAAATGAGAGCGAAAGTTATCCAACGCTGCTTCGAAAGCGACATGATGTACCACACACAGTGAGTCAGTGTTGCTTTCAGGAACAAACAATACCCAGCAAAAGGTTGATCGACCACCCAGAGCGCCAAAATCAATGCTTGAATGTTCGACCTTGAATGATTACGCGGCATTTTCTACGGAATCGGGACAGTTTTATGGTTTTATTGCTGGAAGATTAGACCCAAGTGCTCCTCTGTTCCCATTTTGCAACGGCGTGTTTGGATCTCAGAATACTGTGTATAGCAGACAATGGCAAAGTGGGTAGTGAAGATAAAATGTAAACAAATACTTAGGCTGGAAAACATACAACAATAGAGGAGGCGATAGGCCCTGGCTATAACTATGGCTTAAGCTAAACGCCAGTGATCTAAAAAAGGGAAAAACAAGACAAAAACAGGGGGGGGGGGCGAGCGATTCGGGAGTGATTGTGACTCCGACACGAAAGCATCATCATTTCAGTTAAATTCAGTTTACTATGTGGAGCTCTGGTGCTATTTATAAAAAACAGAAGTTAATTTTTCGGCTATTGGACATCTCTATCATTTAGGTGAGAAATGAAACCGATTTTTATCTATTGTTTGCCATGCTTTGATTTACTTTTGCGTCATTTTTTAGAAAACAGTTTTCAAAAGAGCAAAAACATTTTTTTTGAAACATCGGATAATCGGCCGATTAATCGGCTCAACCGATTAATCGGCCGATTATCAATAGCCTATTAATCGGTAATTGGCAAATTTGTTTATCAGTGCATCCCTTGCTTAAACCTTAGAAATCTCCTTGAAAATTTTTAATTTCATCTGCTCTGAATTTTTCTTAGTAATATCCTTCTTTGTTATATTGATTTTGCTCCTAAGGTTTTTCATCAATTTTATCATTTTTATCTATTCTGATTATCTCCTTACTCAATCTAAAAATTAAATTTTCTTGGTCAGTACAGTAGGCATTTTTAAATTAGTAGTTATTGTTTTCTCAATTAGTAACTGAGTCGCTGTATTTAGGACTTTCTTTTTTTTTAAATGAAAACAATGGGCACCAAGCTAAAAAAAAATGGGTGTGCAGAAAAGCTCTACAAAATTAGGCCTGTTGCTACAGTGTGTGCAATTTTTTTTATAAATTCGAAAAAGGAAAATTAAAATTAATATTGCTTCAACCTAGAGCTCCTTTAGAGGACAGGCTGACTTGTCCGACATTTTGGTTCCAAGACATTCTTGGTTCAGCCGTGTTACAGGTATTTGAAACACATTAATATTGTACTTGGTTGCTCTGGCGTAAAATAACTTGTGATTAGTTGGATAAAGCACCATATTAGATAAATTTAAAAAGACAACTTATTTCTCGAATTTAGAAACAGTTTATTGGGAAATGTTTCATGAAATTGGGTCTATTTTCATATTGCACTTGTTTTAAGCCTGAGTTTATGAAATGTTTTTGTCATATGGACAAAAACAGTCAAATATCATCTATGCAGCTACAATTCAAGCTAGCTTCCACTTTTCTTCAATGCGACTTGAGTACAGATACCAGTGGTTCCACGCCCACCGTTTTGGAACCAAAATGTCGGATGAGTCAGCTCCCCTCTTATAGGAGCCTTACTTCAACCATGAGTTGTTTTAAGAAAGTGTAAAGCGTGTACTCATAAATAAATATTTTAAAAAAATCATCAATTAAAAAGGTTGAAGTTCATACATTTTTTTACTATAGTTATACATTAAATAAACATATTACGTTCTTAAAAACACACATAATTAGAAGTAAATACATTACTCATACCTAAACATAAACAGTAAATATTTAGATTTTGTCATCAAGCTGGCAAATAAAAATGGGTAGCTGTCTGATTTGAAAATACCATTACTTTAAGAGATTACTTAAAGAGTAAAACTTATTTTGAAAAAAAATCTGATATGTTTATCAATAAAATTGATTTTAATCGAAAAAAAATAATTAAATTTATGATTTGTTTTTCCTTATTTAAATATTTTCTCATGATTTTTATCTCATGTAGCACAATCTAATTTAAAAAGTAGAAAAAATAATCTTAGAAAGCATAAATCGGCAGGAAACTGCAGAAATGTGTTTCGGAATTAGAGGGGAAAAAAGCAATTTTTAATGTAAAAGAAGTCAGCTTATGGAAGATTATGAAAGATAATTTGGCCAAAAGCCAATTTATTTATTTTCCTCCGTTTGTGTGTATTCATAGCGTGACAAAATTTGATTCGAATCATGTGAACTTGTTACTTTAAAATAGGCGCATCAAGGTCACAAATTTTCAGCGTCTCCATGGAAACTACTGATTCAATTCATTAATTTTAGGTTTACCGAGTTAGGTTTCAATGGAGATGACGCAAAGTTTGTGACCTTGATACTCCTATTTTAAAGTAACAAATTACAGTTTGATTTTACATCACGCTACGAAAGTTTGTTGGTGAAATGACACTCAAAATATAATAGTTGTGATTTTTTTAAAGTATCAATTGAAAATTAAATTACATTTATAACTGTAAATTAATTCATAACATAAGTTTCTAAAGTCATTAAAAAAAATAATCCGATTAAAATTTTAAAAGTCAGATTTAAATAAAAAAAATCCGATTTTTTAAAAAAATATTTTGAAAAAATCATAATTTTTTTATACCCTGGATATAAGAAGTACTTAAGAAATCGTGTACGGCAGCTTTTAAATAGTTATTTCCTTATGTTTCATGTATATATTTGAATAATAAGGGTAATAATATCAGTATTGGTATCGATGTACAATGTAAATCCATTGCAGAAATACAGTTATTTTTAGCGGTCATACATACATAAGCGGTCAATACATAATAGTGGTAAGAGTTTCATTCTACTAAGACCAGCGGGTGACCGAGTTCCGCTCGAGGAAAATAGGTATCGAAGCTAACTCGAAGATTTAAATTTTCAATTCTGATTTATCAAAACAATACATGCCATAAGAAAATTTGTGAAACCATTGCTGAAAAGATAACCGGTTGAAGTGCACCATTGTAAACTATTCTAAACAAAGTTAGAGTTTGGAAAGGGAACTATTCTATACAAAGATTAAGTTTAAAAAGTCATAAAAGTAAAATGTAATTGATGATAAAACAAACTATACAATTAAAGAAATGGTATAAAGTGAGCAGTGTAAAGATTGAAGTGTGTTGAAGTTCAATATTTTTGACAAATTTATTTAGAAAAACCAAACCTCGTGATTCCTCGTGGCCAAAAACCCCAGACCCCCAAGTTTACCGGAGTTAATTAATTCTGGGGCGATTTTCGACTTGGCAACCATTCCTCGTATTACCCCTAACGTGTACCAAGGGACCGAGCCCGCTCGGTTAAAAAAAAAAGAGGTTTGTAAACTCGTGTTTTTTTCTAAAGTGCGAAGTACTTATTTAGATAAACTTGAAAAGCATTTTTGAGCCTTTGGTTGCAATTACGCATTCAAAACAGCCGTAATTTATTTTAAAAAACACAACCCTATTTAATCCATGCTCACCGTAAAATCACACCTAATTTCATTTCATTTGGCGCCGAAGGCGCGGGAAGATTTGATGCGAATGTATGCAGAGTCTCTGTTCTCCAGTACGCATTTGGTTCCAGTTGGTTTTGACTTTCACTTCACTTCACACTCCAGGTCCTCCCCCCCCCCTGCATACCACAACTCGCTTTTAACCGGGATGGGGCCCTGAAGAGCGCTCTGTTCATTTTTAACCAGGCCCAAGGGCCGAGTAAACCCTTGGCCCAGCACACCCCAGAGGTTTCGTTTTACTTGGAGGATTTTGTGACCACGAACATTTTTAACGTCCCCCAGCAACCATTAATGAAGACGGGGGATCTTTGATCGGCGGCTAAATGATCAACCCGAGACCCTCCGGTTACGAGTCCGACGACTAACCGATTGGACAACCGCGGCCTCAGGCCCCTATATAGACGAGCCGACGCATCAAGATTACCACTTAGGATCCAGCGCGTGTGTAAGGATTGTCTTTTCTGGCCAGTTATCGCTTTTTGGTAACTTTTTACGTAAATTAACAAAGCTTGGCAATGTCCCGAAACTTTGCTCTGGTAACCCTAATTCCTCAACAATGAAAAATGAAAGTGAAAGTTAATAAGTTGGATCCAAAGTGGTGAAACTTAAGCTTGATGCATCGGCCTGTCTATATAGCGGCTCTACAGCTGCCCATTCCCAATTCTAACTTTATTTTGATCGATCTCTTTTAAATTTCAAAAACAATAACAATTCTAACATGTTGCCAAAAATCATTTGCCAAGTACCATAAAAACATAAATTTACGCTGATGTGATTAAATATGAAATCCATTGTTAAAACGTGGTTGCTATGAAACAGTATAACAATAAGAGTAATTATAAAGAAAATGGCGTAGTAAGAAATCTTCTCAAACTTTTCATGAATCCTATCTGTAACTCCGAACTGTTCGACCGTAGCGCTTCAAAACCGACGCCAATCGATTCCCCGTGGTCAAAAACCCCAGACCCCCAAGTTTACCGGAGTTTATTAATTCTGGGGCGATTTTCGACTTGGCAAACATCTCTCGTATTATAGTATAGGATTAAATTAAAAAAAAAAAAAAAACGACCGAATTGCCGACCTGATACGAAAATAAACTTCGCATTTCAAATTTAAATGTATTTAATTGTATTCAAGGGGACACATGAGAAACAAAGAAAAGATAGATAATCCCAGCTAGTAAAATAATTTATCGTTCATATACGTTAATGTAGTTAAGAATATTTTCAATAATTGGTTTTTGTAAGCAGCTGATGGTAAAACAATGCAAGCTATTAAACTAATCAGAAATGCGAATTACATTTTTCATGATTATTTTTTCATTTGAACTCAAATAGTTTCTTGTTATGAATATAATACTCATCATTTCTTAAATTATTATTGTTTTGTGTATTTAGTTTCATTGAATGGTGTGGAAGAAAAATTGAACATATTTTCAGTGATTGGGGGATCCCCCCCCCCCCCCCCGTTGACATGCGCCCACAGAAACTTGGGGTGTGCGCCTTTTTTAGGGCCCAGTCCGACCCTGGATATTGCATCGTTTTTTTAAAGTGTTTCATTTCGGAAAATGTATTGTTTTGTTTTTTAAGCTAGGAAAGAAAACTTTCTTCTTCTCTTAAACTTTGGTAAGATTTCTGTTGGTTCCTGTTATCAACAAAATTGTTCTTATTTTCTCTTTTGGCTTTTTTTTGTCCATCTCCCTTGGGGTTGCATTCGAATGTTCCAAGGGGGTGTTTTACCCCATTTGTCGGGTAAATCAGTGTTTTCAATGCAAGGTGATATGAATTGGTTAACAAAAGTGATATGAATTGGCGCGACCACTTGGCGATATATCGCCAAGTTTTTGATCGCCAAGTATTTGACGCCAATTGGCGAAATTTTTTTTTTTTTTTTTGATTTAGGTTCAATTTGGCGCTGTTGGCGATATTTTGCGAAAAATCCACTGAATGATGTTAAAATCGATGATATTTAGGAGATAAATCATTGTAAAACATTTTTTTGCATTGTTTCGTAGCAAACTAGGGATACAAATGTTTGAATTGTTATCTTGCTCACTCCAAGCACTATTTTAGCACTTAAGGCATCTACTAAGAAATTTACACGTAAAGTTATGTAGTGTGGGGTCCATATCAGATCTTTATATCACTTTGAAGGAATTATAGTTGAATAAAACTAAAATAGAGCATTTTTTCTGCTATATCAATTATTTTACAAATGAACTTTTAATTTTATACCACGGGCAAAGCCGTGCGGGTACCGCTAGTTTGAAAATATAACTATAATTTGGAAAAAAAATATTTCGTTTTTCAACATTGTTAATATTGAACGTTTTCTTTGCAACTCAAATTTCATAAAAATGTATATCAATTAGTAACTACAAAAATAAAAACAATTAGTAAGCTAAGACGAAAATACATGTAATTTTCTCTAGTTGTGTATTATTTAACTTGTTCAAAAATTAAAACTACTTCGATCAAAAAATAAGCATCTTAATACTGATTAGTATATATGCTCATCGAAAATATTCCAATCAAATATCTTGTAATGTTCATTGTAAATAAATACGAATAAGTATTTCAGCTAAAAATCAGTTTAAGTATAATATATAACTATATAGAGTGTACATGTTAGGGTGGTAACATTAAAGGGCACACAGGGACGGATACAAGGGAGGGGCGATGGAGGCGATCGCCTCCTTCTTTGAGGATCGTTCCACCGGTAGTCTTTCTCTCCCGATGCTGAAACTCAAAAAAACTTTTTAGACAAGTTTTAAATGTTGGGGGAAGGAGGCTTGGGCCTCTCCTAAAGGAAATATTTCGGAATTCAAATCCGAAACATTTTTGTGATCAATATTTGTGAAACAGTATACATAATAAAAAGTAAGTTACAAAAACTAATTGCCTTTCCCTTGAAAAATTCCTAGATTCGCTTTGAGGGCACATTATTTCCTTCAATGCATGAGCAATTTGTGATACTAATGTCTTAAAAATCGCTCCGTGCTCAACTTAACGTTAAAGGTAATATGAAGTTGACAAGAAATTTTGTTATATCTTTTTTATGTTAAAACAAAAGCAATAAAATGAGTAAAACTTACATGATTTCTTTCCTCCAAATATGATACTCTTTAGTGCCGTACTGAACCGATGAATAGTACCTATGCTTTATAAAAGGATTCGCTTTGCACGAAGGAAGATCTTTCTCCAGCTGTTCATCCGAAAAATTCTGCCTCACACCATGTGGCCAAACACGCGAACACATTAGCGCTCCTCGTCAAAATTTAAAGCCCCTTTCATTCTGGGGGAGGGGTCTATACGGGTGGTCAGAGAGGGATTTTTTAGTGTCCATTGTGACGCAGCTGGACAGTGTCTTCTTTCCTCGTTAAGAGGAGTGAGAGCAATAAAAGAGGGTGGCCTTATCTGGGACAGAATCATGAGAAGTATTTGAAATGGGGAAAAGTGCACAAAAGGAAATTTATTTCTTAGATAGCAAGCTGTCACTTTTCCTAATTTTTAAACGTTCTCAAAGGAGCTAATTCCAATATAATTTGTCAAGATATCCCCACTTTTTTAGTGCTGCAATATATATTCGGTTGTTCGGCGTTGTAATATATTGAATGAAAATCTTGAGGGTGGGGGGGGGGGGACTTTCTGTTTGGTTCAAGAATACAAACCCCATGATCTATTTATTTCCAATGCCCAGTCGAGCAGGTGGGTGGTCAGAAAAAGGGAGAGTGTCAATTGTTGAATGGAGAAATTGGATCTTCTTCTTATTTCCACGTTTTAACGGGTTTGTTACTAGGAGAGAAATAATTGCTCGGATGAGGATTGCATAAAACGCAAAAAGCCCACAATAGGAAACTGCTTAATTTACAGATGGTTCATCAAGTGCAATAGAGAAGGAAGTTTTTATAATTTTAGTTCGGGCTGTAATTCTAATTTAATTTTGATACAGAAATGATTCCTCTGACTTTTTTTTCCTCAAATATTAAGAATTCCAAAATATTGAGAAGGACTTTTGCTCTATTCAAAATATTGGGGGGGGGGGGGACATGTCCCCCTCGCCAACGACGCCCGTGGATGACAATAATAGAGAAAAAAAAGAAAGAAAAAAAAAAAGCAAAATTTGTAGACACTGCCTTTACCTACCCTCGTCCTGTCTAACTAGGCTGTCAAAGTAATACATTTTGATTCTTTACCCGGGTAGCAGCCAGGGCTCGACATTCACTATTTCCTGTAGGAGTTGCTGGTCAGGGGGTTAATTGGTTGGCTTTGAAAAAATGATTGTTTTACGTAAGTGAGGTCGATTTGTTGTTTTTCAGTAAAATTTGCATTACCATCTTTTGTCCAGGCCCGTCATTTCAACAAAATTCAGGGGGGGGGGATTTCCAAAAGATTTTATTGGGAGAAACAGCATAAAACATACAAAAATGCATGATCACATCATATTTGTAAAATTCAGGAGAAGAGGTGGGGATGGGGGGGGGGGGGGGGAATTGACCCCACTGATCTCCCAGATGACGGGTCTGTCTCTGCACTTCCCTTAACCACTCATAGAAAAATCAGAAATAACGGGCCTGCTGTGATCAAAGCAAGCTGTTTCTTTGCACAAAAACGATTTCCAAGTCTCTCCTAAGTGTACAAGGCTAAATACTCCCGTCTTACCTGGCTGTCAAAATAGTGCATCTTGATCTTGTAGCCGGGCAGCAGCCAGGGCTCGGCGTTCACGTCCTCCTGGGCCATGAGGGCCGCCGGGAGGCATCCCTGGCCGCCCAGCCAGCCCCCCGTTCCATTGATGGGGAAGATAGCCCCGATGTGCAGGCAGTTGTCATCGTCCGAGTGCTCCCCGCACCCATCGTCCTCCGTCGGCGGCGGATACTTGCGCCTGGGAGGAGCCGGGTCCTTGGGAATCCTGGGCGGCAGGGCGCCATCGGCGGCCAAAATCACAGAAAACAACACTAATATGGCCCTGGAGATGGCCATTGTCCACCCTCTTACATGTTTGGAGGCCCCCGATGGCTTTCCGGTGTTTTAAATTCCGTTTTCTGCTCCCGGCCGTGCGTGCTCTCGGAGAGCACGGCGCAGAGTGGGGCTGATTTTGCTCCGGATGGAATTGCAGGGTTGCCGGAAATCGGGATGCTCGCCAACGGATCGTTCCCGAAGTCGCCAGAGTTGTGAGTTCATTTAACATCTGTTGAATTCAGGGACGCGGAGCGGCGCGAAAAAGTAATGAGAGGTAATTATTCATCTCCATGGAGATTCGTCTTCTTTCATTGTTTGTTGAGCAAGTTAGAAAGCAAGTGTTGAGTTCTAAATTGGCTATTAGCTGAAGAGTTCACTTTTTTAATCTTTTTTTAGAGCTTTATATATTTGTTCAGTCAGTCAGTCAGTCACATCAGAATCGCAGCCTTCTCAGGTATCAAAAAATTTATTAGAGAGAAAAAATGACACATTAATATCAAAGCTAAAACCTACTTTTACTGGAATGAGAGGGAGAGAGCAATTACAACCGATGTGAGTATGGGAAGGAAAATGTTAGCGAGAAAAAATAATGATAATGTGTGTTTCCATCGGAATGAGATTATGTGTGTTCCAACAACCGATTTCTGAAACAAAGTTCGGTCTCGTGTGACGTCACAAGTGCAGAAACTTCGGTGTCAGACCGACGCATCAGTTATTTAGAATCTTTGGTAACTACAGCCCACAGCTCCATGACAATGAGAAATTCGACCCCGAAATAGCCTTGCTCGAATGGCTTTGCTTCTAGCGCGTACACTTGAGACGTCAGCCAGCGAAAATCTAACAGCGACTGAGCGTCTTTTAACCCTTTATGCCCCGACGGGACTCAGAAGTCCCGCTTATATTAATTTAGTATCATGAATACTATATGGTTGGAATAATGCTGGAGCTTTTTAAGTACCACTCTTTGTACTTCACTGAGTGGCCGACAGATGGTAAATGCAATCGGAAACAGTTTTCTGAGGGGCCCTAATGCGTAGGGGGCTTTGATCCTACTGATTTTCAAAATTTGCTAAATTAATTTGGGACACAAAGGGTCTCATTAAGTTAAAACTTAAGTTAAGTTAAGATCATTAAGTCAAAACTAAGAAAAAAAAGTCACTCATCCTATGGTCGCGGCCGTGCTCGTTCACAAAAAAAATATATATATTTTTGAAAAATGGAAAACTCCCCATTGTGCGCCAAACATGAGTTATGTATTTCTTTTCCATTAATCAAATTTAAAATAATTTCAATTATTTATCTTCGAATAATACGCGATTGATGAAAATAGGGGACAATGTTAGTGTAAGCAGAAATACTCGTAGTTATCAATAAAATTTTTTACCATTGAGAGAGAAATCAAAAACCTTATAACAATGTTACTACTGCAAATGGTAGGCATGAGTTTCGGGGGTACAATAAGTTCTTTTTTCTCCAAGGGAAAACAGGAGAAAGATTATGGATGAAATGAGTAATGAGTGAGCTTGAGCTTAAAAAATGAGCTGCAGCTTATGTTTTTTTTTAAGCTGAAAAAATAGTTTTGTTTGTTGCCTTTTCTTCATCATTAAGCTTTTTTTCACAAGACTACGGCGCAGCCTAAAGGAAGGGTTATGTTTTTAGCAGCCTGGGTATAGGTATGTTTGTGTGTAGGGATGTTCCACCGCGTAGCTCCTAAACTATTCATCTGATATAAAGCAGTGAATAACCGCCCCTAAGCAAGGGCTAAGGCAGGAACATGCAATACACCGCCAACTCGTTCATTTCGATCTTGTTGAATGAGGTGACAATCGATTCGTTATTATAACTCGGGTAACATAGCTTACTTAATTAGCTAATTAACTATAAATTATTAGTTTTTCCAATTCCAAATAGCATTTTAGCCTCATATTATAGCATATTTTCTCTAAAATGAGGGTGAAAAATTCCTCTCACAAATAAGTATTGTATGTCGATAGAAAGCTGTGATTTTTCTTATCCGACAAAATTCGTTCGAATGTTCTAAAGTAATTAAACCGTGAGTTATGATTGCTTTTAACTACGTTCATGCAAAAATCTAGGTGAGCCTTTAACTGGAAATTCATCGTTGATCACGACGATTGTTGAACCAAAACCAATACATTAAAATGCATCTCCAATTTTAAAGCAACGCAAGTATGATTTTCACTCATACTGGTAAGTAAGAAGTAATATATGTTTCTTTTTTTTTTGTCACAAAACAGGTTAAAACAAAGAATGCTAATTAAAAAAAAAGTTTTAAAATGTAACCCGGCTACAGAAAAAAGCACTAAAAAGTGAGAAATAAAAAAGTTTTAGAAACTGGAAAGTACATAAAAAAAGCACTGAAAGGTAAGAAACAAGGTAGGTGCTATTTGTTATCATCGTATTATAAACTAAAGCAAGTCGATTTGATATGTTAGCTATTCCCATTTATTTAGTTCTATTGGAACCCTCTGTCAGTCCTTCATCAGTAACATTATAATTCAATGCAAATGTTCTTGTCGTGCGTTGTTAACACAGAAAAAGTTTGATAGAATAACATTATAACCTAATTTACCATTCTTGAGTATCAAATTAATATGCTTGATCGTGTACTAAGCTAAAATGCTTGCTGTTAATAGTTGACAGCGCACGACTACAACATTTGAATTTAATTATAATGTTTTTGATGTTGGACTGACAGAGGGTTCCAATAAAACTAAATAAATAGGAATCGCTAACATATCAAATGACTTGCTGTACTTAATTGCACCTACCTTGTTTCTTACCTTTCAGAGCTTTTTTATGTAGTTCCAGTTTTTAAAACTTTTTTTGTTCTTTCTGCATCGAAAAAGAGGTTCCTGATAACATCGAAAAAGTTTCAGCCTTTTTATTCGCCATTTAAATACACTATAGGAAGTGATGCAATCTATGGTTAATAGGTGCTGTAAGATGACCTACTCACTTGCCTAGACTAGGGTGTCATCTGTCCACAATTTATTGATATCAAAAGTGGTGTATCTCCTTGTAAATATCGTTACTGTGCTCCAGTAGAAAAAGCCCTTTGCATAGTTTTCCTTAGGAAAAAAAATGCAAGTGTTTAAATACTATACTTGACATTAGATATTTATCTTTGGAAAAGTACTTTGCTTTGCTTAAAAGCGTCGCTAAATATGATACTATTTAACAAACAAACACTCATTTTAAAAATATGGAGAAATCATTTTTACAATGAATAAGTTTAAAACTGGATATAGATTGCTGCTTTTATTTAACTTCTCATTAAAAACGGAGGGGGGGGGGTTAGAGAAATAGAAATAAAGAAAAGCACAAGAAAGGACTTAATTCGTAAAACTATGGCTACGAACTCTGAAGGTAATTACATATTTTTTACTCCCCCCCCCCCAAAAAAAAAAAAAAAAAACAGAAAACAAGTGAAGAGTAAAAGCTAAAGCTCTAGACTAGAAATTCTAAATGATAGCCACTGGCACGACAAGAGCCCTAAAAATGGTCGCCACTTTTGCACTTTGGGTCGCCATTCTGAAAAAAATTATGTATGCAGCTGAGAGAAAAAGTAAATAACATATTCGCTACTCAAAATATTAACAGAAATTAAACGATTATGATACTCTACAAAAATAACGAACAGAAGCATTTCAATGGATATTTTTTTCTTTAAAGAAAAAAGTACATACAACAAAGGAAATATTTTATACATTTTTCAACATAATGAAAATTTAAGTAACTAGCTTGTTACCGGCATTGCCCGAGTGCTTATTGATACAACATAGAATAAATATTTGGATGAAAAAAATATTTGGATGAATTCTATCCACATGGGCATATAAAAATTGCATCAATCTGTCTTTTTGGTACAAACTTTGAAAAGTTAACTAAAATATTACAGAAAGTTAAGCGTTTATAGAAAAATTAGCATCAACTAAAGGCGAAAAATATGAGTGAGAAAGGCATCAAAAAACTATGTTCAAAACCCCGCCAATTAAGAAGTTAGTAATTATTACCCGACTTACATACAATGAAATAGGTGAGCCTAAAATTGATAATTCATTGTTAATCGTAATCTTTGTTGGAAAATACTCATATTTAAATGTGTTAAATTATATCAATTTGTATGCTTAAAATATTATCTCTATTACTCTATATGTTCAAAATTGAAAGAAAATGGCCATTTTGGGACAAAAAATTTGAATTTTGATCTTTTTGGATTTTTTTAAAATTTCAAAACCCAGCCTACGTGAATTCTAGTGCGTCAAGGAACCTCTTTGGGCCAAGTTTGATGAAAACCCGACGAAAACTGGATTTGCACAAGAAACAAACATATATACAAACATACATCCATTTTTATATATCGTCGGCACTATGCTAAAATAACGAATGTGAAAAATCGCGTTTTTCAAGTTCAAATTTTACAAATAATTAAAATTAAAATGATACCTTCGAACTATAGTTTTACACTTAAAGGTATCTATAAAAGTTTAAAAATTGAAAATAACCAAACACGTCAGGTGGGAAAAAGTTATATGCAGTAATTTGGCTCTCGTGAACATAGGCGGATTTAGGCCGTGAATTCTGGGGTGCAAACAATACCGGATCTTGTGGGGGAAGGGTGGGGGCAAACTCGGAATTTGAGGGCCCTGCTTCGGAAATTTTTGAAAATGTACCTCAAAAATGCTGATTTTTTACTTATTTCAGACCTTTGGAGTATATAACACTGTTTAATGGAATGATGTGCAAGAACTTGAAGCAGCTTATATGGTTTTTGATGAAGAATAATAATAATAATCATGTTTTTTCTTACTTTACTGACCATGCTTGTTTCAAAGTAAAAGAAAGTGTAATGATAACTGTATAATTTTTCTATGATACAGCATTGAATAATAAATAATTAAGAAGTGTGTTTATTTAAAGTATGTACAAATTTATTATTAAGATAAACTGTATATTTTTGTTTCTGTGGGAGGAGGAGGGTTTGCCTTCTGGTAAATTAAGTTGCTCTTATCATAGTGAAAAAAGATAGACAAAATATTAACCAAACTGTTTTCTTGATGAAATGTATTTAATTTTATTTATTTTTAAAAACCCAACTAAAAATGTTGGGGGTGCAGTGCACCCCGTAAATCCGCCTATGCTCGTGAAAAGTGCCAATATTCACATTCGCAATTTTAGCATGGTGGCGACAATAGATTAAACTTGTAAATATATTTACATTTTCAATTTGTTTGAAATGGGAAAGGTTTCTTTCACTTACTCTTTATTACAGGAAAGGGGGGGGAGGGCATTAAGGATTTGTTGAAGCTTGTTTAATTGAACGTTAAAACGACTTCACTAAATAATAAATAAAGGCATTAAAAAAAAAACGACAGAAGCAGAAAGACAAGGAAGAGATAAAAGCACAATGTGGCGACCTCTCCCTTTAGTGTCCCACGAGTCTTTTTAATCTCCCAGCATACCTCACTTCAAACCTATGACGTCAGGTTGGCATAGGAACCCTGGAATCGATTTGAAAGTGACTGAAACAGAAATAAGCTGTAAATTTGCAAAAAGATTAAGATCTTTCATTCCCCAATTTTTAAACCCGTGTTTTATTTTTTGGTGCAAGAAGTGATAGATTCCACTGCAATTTGTGAAATTGATAAAAGCATATTGTTTTATGATAAAAATGTCGATTTCAAACTCTAGCAGCTTTTTACAATGAAAACTATTTTATTCTTGATAGTAAGTTTAGCCTGGCCTATAAAACCTTTCAAAAATGAAAGAAATTGTTTTGCTTTATTTAAAGAATAGCCTGGCGATTATTTATTAGGTAGTGATAGAAGTGACGTAACTTAAACGATTTTTTAATTCTTAAATTCAATCTGAACCAATGAAAATAAAAGTTAAAAGCTTTTAAAAACTATCTCAGAATACCGTACTATTTCAAAGGTAGAGCTGAAAGAATAACATGCTCCGACAGACAAAGAGAGAGAGAAAGAGTAGTCTTAAATACAAAAAAAAAAAAAAAAAAAAAACGAATAAAAATCTTTTGGCATTTTTGAATGTCACCGTATTCTACCATTCGTCAAAGGAAATGTTTCAGAAATTACTGTAATTGTTACGATTTATCTTAGCAATTTATTTCTAATCAAAATCTTAAGCTGTTACCTGAAAGCTGGCTTTTTGTCAATATCATGCACATTGCACTGAAAACACATTTACAGTATTGCGTAATACGTTTATTCAGAATTCATTAAATCTTCTAACAACGTATACACAGTGGCGGCTGTGGGTCTTTGTGAGGGCCCTGGGAGAAAAATTTCGCTGGGCCCTCAATTAAAAGCAAAAATGATTGTATTAATCACAGAGATTTCCATTGCAAAAAACGTTGTCCCCGCCCTCCAGAGCCAGGGAAAGGCGTCGTCGCCCTGGGAGACTTTATGCCTCCAATAAGCAAATATTGAAAAAAAAAAAAAAAAACATTTTAAATTAAAATTTGCGAGGTTCCCCCCCCCTTTCTTTTTAACTTTTGAAAAAATAAATGAAGCAAAAGTATTTTGATTGATCAGATAAGATTCATTTTTCAAAATAAAGAAAAATTATGATACATTCACAGTGGCTAAGCAACATATTTACATTTTGGAAAAAACATAACATGCTAACTACAGCTAAGTGGAGAAAAGTATACGGGCCACTGAAATATGATTTTCGGGCAAAAAAGCAAAAATAAATGAAAGGGCAAGTGGATAAAGGTCATATGTGACAATTTTTGAAACTTAACTTTTTTGTATGGATGAAGGTGATTAAGTAGTCCATCAGTATCGTGTCCCCTTAGTCGCAGAAATGGTTGGTAATTAAGAATATGACCCAATTTTACCTGTTGGAAAAATCCTTAAAAAAAATAACATTTTTTTAAAAAAGCTTTTTCTAGAAATTTAAAAAAAATGTCACATTTCACCTTTATCCACTAGCCCTTCAAATTAATAACTACAGTGAGAGAGATTAAAAATGTCGTAATAAATAGTCAAATGAGAAGTTCTGAATGTTTGAAAGCAGGCTTGGAGTAATAGCTGATTACGTAATCGTAATCCGCGTTAATCGATTACATTTCTCTGTAATCATAATCATAATTTTGATAATGGGACAACCGTAATTTTTATTACGTATTTCTTGTGTAATCGTTATTGTAATCTTTCTTTCAATAATCGTAATTTAGCCCTGTAATCGTGTAATCTAACTTTTTTTTTCAAAATATTTTCACACATAAGTTAATTTTAGCTTATGCTTTATATTTTTATGCTTATATTATTTTTAATCAATAAGTATATAAAAGAAAGAAAAGTTGCAGATTTATAGATTTTTAAAACACTTTTTATGTTTCAAAGATGTTAAATTTTACTTAAGAATTCTATAAAAATTTCATTTGAGAATTTTTTTAAGAACTTTATAATTCCAATATTGATTACATGTAGACAATTTATAAATTGCCAATATATATTATTCGTGATTACAACTTTTTATCAAAATAAATAGTTAATTTAACAGAATATAATTCAAAATATTACTTGCTGTGCAATATTGTTTGATATTTTAAAGAAGTTTTAAATTTTACATGCTTCGTTTTCCTTCTGCTTAACGAAAAAGGTGCACTGAAACTTGACCCCCCCCCTCCAAACAAAAATTTCTATGTCCTCCTATGTGTATATATATAATATATGTTCCTTCTAAAGCTGTAATCGTGCAATCGAAATCGTAATCGGCATACAATAATCGTAATCGATTACATTTTTTACATAATCTAATCGTTGCTGTAATCGTAATTGTGATTTGGCAGAGGACTGTAATCGTAATTTCCAATTTTTCATGCTCGTAATCATAATCGTAATTGATTAAAATTTCTCGTATTTGATTCCAAGCCTGTTTGAAAGTAAAAACAAAAGTAGACTAAAACTGTTTCTAAAAGGGCGAGGCATTTAAAATAACATTAAGTAAAAGAAAAGATTTAAGGTATTATTGAAACGGAGCACATCAGCCTCAAACGTTAAAAGTGTTTTACTGGGCAGCAAGCATACGAATTTCAAACAAATAATATCAGGCTGGAAGTAGAAGATTTCACTATGTAAAACTAAAGCACTGAACTGGTTTCAGATGAAAAAAATTTGGAGAAGCTTATCGACAATTTTTTTGCATAATTTAAAGCATCAAAAGAAGATAGGGAAGTAGTCAAAGAAAGGGGAGGGAGGAAGATCCCCGAACCTTAGCCATTCAATATACTACCTAAAATCCTAGCAGGGTTAGCACTGTCAGCTTAGTTACCAACAAGGCTGACATGGCCTCTTGTGGGCCATGCCCATCTACTTTTAAAATTTGTATATATATACTAGTCTGTGGAGTTAGCGACAAAAACAGCCGAAATATTTCACTTCCGGATACCAGTGTGAAATTTGGTACAGAGCTTAGGTACATATATAAGAACAAAAAACCGCCGGGAGACACTTGATCAGGGGCCATGAACTCCCGTTATGACGTCATCAAGATGGCCGCTTTTACAGGTAATACGTTCGTTTAATTGCTTAAAACTCCATCATAGATTAAAATATTGCAAAACTCAAATGTATCATCTGAAAGCTCTTTAAAAGAGCTATTTAGAAATATTTAATTTTTCTTTCTGAGGTCAAGGGCCCACTTGTAATGACGTCATCAAAATGGCCGCTTTTACAGGTAAATACGTTTGTTTAACTCCCCCTAAAACTCCATCATAGATTTAAATATTGCAAAACTCAACTATATCATCTGAAAGCGCTTTAAAAGAGCTATCTAGAAAGATTTAATTTTTCTTTCTGAGGTCAAGGGCTCACCCGTGATGACGTCATCAAAATGGCCGCTTTTACAAGTAAATACGTTCGTTTAACTGCTTAAAACTCCATCATAGATTCAAATATTGCAAAACTCAAATATATCATCTGAAAGCTCTTTAAAAGAGCTATTTAGAAAGATTTAATTTTTCTTTCTGAGGTCAAGGTCCCACCTGTACTGACGTCATCAAAATGGCCGCTTTTACAGGTAAATACGTTTGTTTAACTCCCCCTAAAACTCCATCATAGATTCAAATATTGCAAAACTCAAATATATCATCTAAAAGCTCTTTAAAAGAGCTATCTAGAAAGATTTAATTTTTCTTTCTAAGGTCAAGGGCCCACCTGTGATGACGTCATGTGAGGCCATTTTGATGACGTCATTACAGGTGGGACCTTGACCTCAGAAAGAAAAATTAAATCTTTCTAAATAGCTCTTTTAAAGAGCTTTCAGATGATATATTTGAGTTTTGCAATAATTGAATCTATGATGGAGTTTTAGGGGGAGTTAAACGAACGTATTTACCTGTAAAAGCGGCCATTTTGATGACGTCATCACAGGTGGGCCCTTAAAATTAGAAAGAAAAATTAAATCTTTCTAGATAGCTCTTTTAAAGAGCTTTTAGATGATATATTTGAGTTTTGCAATATTTGAATCTATGATGGAGTTTTAGGGGGAGTTAAACAAACGTATTTACCTGTAAAAGCGGCCATTTTGATGACGTCATCAC